>JAGKQL010000006.1:4127770-4160239 GCA_018398635.1 Cyprinodon brontotheroides | reverse complement strand
GGATTTTTATCAAAAACATAATTAATGTGAACAAATAAGGAATAGTTTTATTGACCATACATGGAAACAGAGTTTTATGGGGCCCCCAGGAACTCTGGGCCCTTGGTAACTCCCTAGTATTGTCTGATGGTAAACCCCCCCCTGCTTCTTAGTAACAAAGTTTTTAGAGGTAACTTTTCTGTTCTCTCAATAAAACTGTAATAGTTTAAATTTTTTTAATTTTAATTTTTAAATTATAGATTTAATATTATATTTTTTGTCATTTCTCTTTTTTTAATTTGTAGTCTTGCTAATCAAATTTTACAGATCTGCTTCTTTTCCCTTTGAACTCCAATGACCAATCAGAGACAAGATGTTGTTGCTAAGGTCCTCGTTGACCAATGGAAATGGGACTTTGCTCCTCAGTCCAGAGGAAGTCCCGCCCCCAAAAGTGAAACGTCTGTAAAACACGTTTGCAGCTCGTAAAGTTAACGGCTACAGAAGAGGATTAGGGACACTGAAAACATAAAAAAAGTGAATATAGTTTTAAAATATTATTTCCATTTGATATGGAAAATAAGTCAGAATTCTGACTTTAATCTCAGAATTCTAATGATGAAATTAGGCGACTTTTTACGTTCCTGAGGGGTCCACTGTGATGCCATTTAATCAATGGAAGATCAGAAGGTGATTAAAACAAGATTAAAGTCAGAAATCTGACTTTTTTTCTGATATTATACGGAAATAAAATTAAAAAATCTGTGAACTTTTTCAGCAGCCCTAATCCTCTTCCGTAAATGACTGAAAAAGAGAAATAAAATAAAAAAATAGTTTAAAAAATGTGAAAAAAGTATAAGCAGATAACATTTAAAAAAAATGGAGAATAAATTACTCTCAAGAGTCTTTTTCTTTTTACAAAGAAGTTTTTCAAAGTTTCTAAACTTCCTGAATTATATTTTAGTTGTTCTTTGTTTGCAACGAAAATCAAGCAAAACTCAAAAATTTAAAAGAGCTGAATGTTAAAACAACAAGAATGAAAAGGCGTGTAAAAATGGTGCGGTTATTTATTAAAGGAGCGCTGCCGACGAACTTGATCTCAGCTCCTATTCTCAGACAATATGGCAGCACAAACATGTTTACTACAGAGTGAGACTGCATAAATAAAACGTAGTCTCTCTATAAATGCATCTATATAATTAAGAATAAAAATAATCTAATCAGATTATTCTAAATTTGCAAAGTTTAATGATTGTGGATCCAATGCAACAACTATGATATTAATAATAAAACATTTAGTAATAATAACAAGCAAATTTAGCGGAATAGTTTATTTTCCAAATGGTGAAACGGATCATTATAGTGCAGAAAAGTGCATTTAGCATAGAAATGATGAACAGCGACGTGCCGAGCACCAGGAAATCTCACGCTGGATTGTGTCATGATTGTTGAGGCCAGACAGGCTGGTGGGATTATTTCAGAACTGTTCAGCCTCTTGTTTTTGGGTTTTTTGTGTTTTTGTTTTTTAACATCTCTTTGGTTCACAGAGGATTGTCTAAAAAAAAGTTCTATTCACACAAACTCACCAAAACCTGGACATTGAGAGTTGTGTTGGTTGATCCATAGATTAACTCTTCCTGTTGGTTCATTATTGGATGTATTTCTCTGAGTCATTTTGGAGCCGTTTGTTATTTACATTTTTTTATATACTTTAATAATCCCCGAGGGAAATGACTTCTCTGCATTTAACCCATCCATGGGGAGCAGTGTGGGGGGTTAAGGGTCTTGCTAAGGGACACATAGTGGGAGTCTGTGGGAGTGGGGGATTGAGCTCCACCCCCCCAGCTAGCGCTGCAACTAATGATTAATTTGCCAATTGATTGATTAATGTAATAATCGGGTAGCCAAATATTCCTTAAAGGATACTTTTAACAACATTAAATCAGGTGAAACTAAAACTTTTCCGCTTGATAACTTCTGGATTATAGAGCAGATTAACAGATGAAAAATATTTTTATCTTAAATGCTTAATGTTTATGTGTTATTTTATAGTCTTGGTATAATTCCTGCTCTAAGCGAGTCGCTCTGTCAGCTAAAGGCAGGTTTTACAGTCTCTATACTCCAGTTAACGATTAATCAATTACTGAATTAGTTGAATATCCAAATAATCACGATTAATCAGATTAAGGATTAGTTGTATTTAATTACAGATAAATACAAAGTTTTGCTTTTTAAAATAAAGTTAAAAAAAAGCTTGTGGATCAAATGAAATATTTAAAAAACCTGAAATGTTCCTTCTTTAAAAAAATTGAAAAGCTTCCTGGATGGGAAGTGAAACGTCTTCAAACTTGGAAATAAGGTCCAGCTGATTGTTTTTAATTTGTTTAGAATGACTTTGACCTGGATGACTGAAAATATTAACCAACATATTCTTAAAAAAAAAGATCCAAAATTATATTTATATTATATTTAATATATATATATTTAGTTCCTTCTTCATCAGCAGCAGCCTCAGCTGATCTCCACCCAGTTCCTTTCATATTTGACAGATTTCTAAGCATGAATTAAAAGATCCAGTAAAGTATTATTTTAGTGGAAACTGGGATTAAAACAATAATTCAGCCTGATTATTTAAACGTGTTCGTCGTCCAGTTGGGTTAAATAAGGTTATCGTATTGTAAGATCCGCCAATAAAAACAATCATTTCTATATTTTTTTTGTGTTTGCTTGAAGCAGAATTGAGAAGCAACATGTCAACAATCTGAGAAGTAGCCGTAGAAAATTAGGAAGTAAAGGTGGCAGAGTGGATCCATTGTAGGTCAGCGGCTACTGATGCTTCTCTGTTTTCATTGCAAATACAACAAGTGGAACAAATTAAGAGTTCTGCAAAATAACCGGCGATAGGAAATATTTTAATGATACTTATTCGGTCCAGGATAGAAGCTGAGCTCTGCTCCATCACCGAAAAAATCTAAATCTAGATAAGCCATTTTTTTTATTAAAATAGGTGCATTTATTCTTGAATGGAGGAGGTAAAAGAGACATTTATCCAATGGAACAAGACAATTTACATTTTAAATAAGAAAACACAATTGCATTGTGTTATTTCAAGTGCATTTTAACTAAATATCTCAAATTAAGGGTAAATAAACTTAATTTGAGAATTTTTACTTATTTCAAATCGCTTTTTTCCACTGCATCACTTCTGCAATGTTTACTGCTGTTTGGTTGAAACCAGCACTGCAAAATCCATCTAGAAATAAGTACAATTTTCTTAAATTAAGTGTATTTACCATTAAATTTGAGTAGGTTAATGACATAATTTGCTAATGGAAATTATATTTTTATTTTAAAATAAAGATAATTAGATAATATGCACTTGAAATAAGCATAATATAATTATTTTTTCTTATTTTAAGTGTAAATTGTCTTGTTCCATTGGCAAAATGTCTCACTTACCTCCTCAGTTAAGACAAAATGCACCTTTTCTAAGAAAAATTACTTATTAAGATTAAATTTTTTGAAATGAGAGAATCAAAATCTAGATAAGTCATTTTTTCTTAAAATATGTGCATTTATTTATTAAGGTGGTAAGTAAGAGCCTGCTAATGGAATAAGACAATTTATATTTAAAATAAGAAAACACAATTACATTACCTTATTTCAAGCGCATACTAACTAATTAACTTATTTTAAGAGTAAAAATACTCATTCCATTAGCAAATTATCTCATTAACCTACTCAAAAATAAGAGCAAATACAATTCCAATTCTACAGAAGATCGCACTTTACTTTGTGAATTACTTTGCTTATCAGTAGGGCTGCCTTAGCAAATAAATGAGGAAAATATGTCTTAAAGGGTAGCCTCATGTGCAATGGTTACCATTAATTTGAGTAGGTTAATGCAGCCATAATTTACAATGGAATGGTGTAATTTACTCAGCGAAATAAGATAATTAGATAATATGCACTTGAATGTCTAAAGTCAACTAATTGTGTTTTCTTATCTGCATCCTTAAAGTGCTATAAAACAGAAGATAAACTTGTTCCATTGGCAAAATGTCAAAAAATTCCACAGAATACAAATTTACTTATTTTAAGAAAAAATGACTTATCTAGATTTTTTGCAGTGCAGGACGTTCGGATCACGCACTGGAAAAACGATTTAGAAATAAGTAAATGATTCTTAAATTAACTGTATTTACCCTTAATTTCAGACATTTAGATAAAATGCACTTTAAATAAGACAATATAATTGAGTTTTCTTATTTTAAGTGTAAACTTTCTCTTTTACCTCCTCAATCCAAGAACAAACTCAGCTATTTTAAGGCTTATCTAGAGTTGGATTTATTCCAGTGCATGTTCTGGGGGGGTGCATGAGCGAGTGCATGCAAAGCTGGCCTTGGGTGATGGATCCCATTAAGGGGAGGGACGCCGACGCTGACACACTTTCCCTCAGCTAACAGAACACGCAGACGCCCCAGCATCACTCTCCTTTCTTTATTTATTTGGGCTTCCTGAAACAAGATCTTGATATAACGGTTATCGTAATGTCAAACTGTCTGAGGTTGAATTATCTGAAACGCGTATCCGGCTATCGGCTGAAGTTTTCTGGTAAGAAAGTGGCTCCCTGGGTGATGCAGGCTGAGCTTTGTTACCAAGTGCCTGGAGGGGAATGAAGGGGCCCTTCTTCTTTTCTAGGGACGTACAAAAACACACTGAGATACACAGACTACATAACTGTAGAGCACAGCCTGGTGCATGGTGGGAAAGTTTATTCAGCCAAGCCAGGGAATGGGCTGAGTCTGTATCCTCCAGCACAGATGGGACTCTGGTATCACTGAGAACGTTTGTCAGCCTGGAGCCGGCCGCATGACTCACGTTTCACTTTTCTTTATCTCTCAATAGTGATGTTTAATAATTCAAGATCTGAAATTAAGGTTTAATTTGAGGTTTAAATCATTTTAGAACCTGAAGGAGGCCAGCCAGACCAATTCCTTTTATTTATATAGCATCAATTCTTAGAATGTCATCTCAAACTACTTTACAGAGAGAATTTAATCGATCATCCAGTCGGATTAGTTAAAAGTTTTTCATGTAAGGAAAACCAGATGATTGCATCCAATCATTGATTTTGCAGGATTTTCTCCTTCTTGATGAACATGTGGCGACAGTGTGGAAAGAAAAAACAGGAAGAAGCATCTATCAGAAGCAGACTCAGTGTGAGCGGGATGGAGTCACAGCCAAACAGGAACAGACCAGATGAAGCTACTATGAGAAAAAAGCAGAGAGAGCAGAACGTTAGAGATTGAACTAACAGATTCTGCAGAGTGGGAGAAACAGAGATAGAATGAAGCAGAATGATGAAAAAGGGGTCCCCCATGTCCTCCAGCAGTCAAAGCCTATAGCAGCAGAACTATAGAGAGGATGGATGCTATATTAGGATTTTGGCGATATCCGATATGCGATATTTTAAAACTCATGTAGCTGATAACCGATATTGTTACTGATATTAAAGCTGGACAAAAGTAAGTAGTCATTGAAAATAGCGCAGTTTTGTTATTTGAAAAGGAAATAATATACTCAAATATATTTTCATATGCTGATATCAAATAGATTTTTAAAACTTGCGGTATCGATCTATTTTACTTTCAAAATCTGGTGAAATTTCATCGCTCTGTTACAAACTCTTGTGATGTTTTGAAAATTCTTGTGAGATTTTGTTAGTAAAATAGACCGAATACCGCGTCAATATATCAACATATAAAAAATATGGCAACATTTTGTGAATTTTCGGGGATTTCATTGAGCATAACGCATGACATATAGCAATATTTCATTAGTAAAAAAGAGATTGATATGGTGTTTTTTAAATGGCAATATATCAGCATATGCGAGATATTGGGATATTTTAATGTATCAATATTTTTCCCTCGTCTTTGTGAAGTTTTTAAGTCTGTAAAAAAGAAGTTTTTGAGGAAGAAGAAGTAGTATTTTTTTTCTTTTTAGACTTTAGAAACTCAGAAGCTGATCAAATATCGGGTTAAATATCGGTGGGGTGGCCGATGTCCCATATTCAGTTTTAAGGTCGATACCGATAGGGGGCGATTATATCGTAAGCATCCCTACTGCAGATTGAGAGCGTAAGTGCTCTGTTAGGAACATATAAGGAAACAATGAACTGTAAAGATTTTATAGCCTTTGGTTAAAACGATGGATTCATAGTCTTATTAAGAATCAGCTGACATTAATCATTGTTAACAGGTGACAGCATGAAGTGACAATACACTTCTAACAACACATTTCACACATTTATGTGTTTTTAGTTGATATTTCCAAAAATATAAAGTTTTCTTTTGTAAATTAGCACTATTTGTGTGGTAAAAAAAATTGATCGGCCTTAATTTCTTTAATTTTAGAAAACGGTCAACAAAGCCTTCTACACAAACCAAGCTTCTGCATGTCCTACTTCCATAACATCTTCCACAACATCTTCGTCCCTGCTTTCCTCCTCTAAATAAAAATGGATGACGGAGGAGACTCATCCACTAACCTCCCATTACTAAACTCTCCTCCTCTTGCATGAGCTCCGCTGTCGCATATGCGCTTTTTGACAATGCAGTCGCGGAACCAGTCAAGTCACCAATTTAGTGCTTACTTGGTTCCAATGGACGGTTCCCATTGGGAACCTGCTAGCGCCTAAGATGCTAACTTCGTTAGCAAGATGCTTCAAAGAAACTGGCCACAACCAAACCTGACTGCGAACCTTCCACCACAACAATCCCGCCCCCTTGAGAAACGACCAATCCAATCACTTTTATTCACTGATGTGTAAAGTGGTGCACCACTCGGGAGAATTCGGAAATGCAACGGTTGGAACGGCCAATTCCCTATGACTTTAATTAAAATTCTATATCTTATTAGGTCATTATAAATTCAGAAATTTAGGAATTTTACATATTTTTGCCTTCTATTTAAATTAAAATTACCGTTTTCTCTGGTGAAAATCTGAATTAGAACTCAAGCAAAACTGATAAATTCAGTCAGCTGTAAAAATTTGAGTATTTTTGTTATTTGTAATTGAAAAAATAAACATTTAGCAGATGAAAGCTGGGATCCTATCTCAATACCACTGAAGCTATCACCTTTTTTAATTAGTAAAACTGAATTTGTAAAGAAAAAAAAAATAGATCCGAAGGACCAATCAGTTACTTAAAACCAGTCCCAATGGGTTTCCCATTGAGACCCTGCTAGCACTAAGCTTGCTAACTGGTTAGCAGGATCGCTTCCGACCGAAACCGGCCACAACCAAACTAAAACTACGCTGACCTTCCGCCACAACAATCCCGCCCTCTCGATAATCAACCAATCACATTCAGCGCCATTCACTGGGTGTAAGGGCGTAGGGATTCACTGGAGAATTAAGGAATGCAGCATTTGGAGCGGCTTCTTCTCAATTAACTTTAATTAAAATTCTGCGTCTTTTTAGGTCAATATACATTTCCAAATTTAGGAATTTTAAATATTTTTTGCAACTTTAAGCCAGATTAGAGTACAATTCTCACCATTACTAGGTATTTGAACTCGAGGAACTTAAAGCAAAACCGATACAATTGTAAATTTGAGTATTTGTTTTGAAAAAAATAAAATTTTAGCAGATGAAAGCTGGGATCTCTATTACCGCTCAAAAGCTACTCCGCCTATTTTAATAATTAGTAAAAACAGAATTTGTAAAGAAAAAGCGCATAGATCCAAAGGACCAATCAGTTACGATTGGTCCCAAATGCCGCTTCCCATTGCTGCGTAACCTGCTACACACCTGCAACGCTAACGCCGAACTAGCAACTCGATGCTTGCCAACAAAACCGCCAAAATTAACCAAACTAGCGGCCAACGCTTCCGCCATTGGATATACTTCTTTATAACACTCGACAATCATATCGGAACTTTAGGATCACTGTGTAAAGATCGGCACTGTGTACGGGATTAATTCGAAAACGGTTTGGATGAGGCAAAGCTTCCCATACGACAAAATTTAAAGAAGCGACTTTTAAAAACCTGGAACAGTCGGATGCACCCCTATCAGAAACACCTCTGCTATAAACATTTGATATGACACTGGGAAGTGAAATAAATATGATGAAAAAAATATATCTTATTATTTTCTTTTCTTTTTTCTGCTGCAACAAAACTGCGAACAACGCCAATCGTCCGCCCATTAATTACATATAATTTCTTTATTGCTGAACGCGAAAATGTTTTGCATTTTAGGAGATAAAGATTAGGCGAATCAGGATTGTATTTTGGTGTATCCATTCCCTTTAATATGATCTGTTTTTAACTGAGTCTTACTGCTTTCTAGATGACTCAGTCATCTGATCTCTGAACCACGTGCTTCACCAAGCACGGTAACCTTTCTTTGTCAAGTTTGACGGTTCGACTTGACAGGAAACTCCACCCACATCTCTCTTGCTTCGCTTGCCTGTCATAGATATGTAGGGGGGGGGGTCTGGCACTGTTTTTTCTGATGTACTAAAAGATGAAAAGATCATTTTAGAGTTCAGTAAAGTTTGTCAGCTGACGTTAATAAGCTGTAATCACTTTGTTCCCCTACCTTTTTTCTTTTTTTTCTTTTTTTCGCGGTTTACCTCATGACCCAGCAGCTCTCTTTGTGCCGTCCGCAGCCTTGAAAATTAAGCTGATTATCTGCTCTGTCTGCCCTTTTGTTCAGATTTAAAATAAAGCTAATTTCACAGGAGGCACATGACAAACTAGAGATGATAAAGTAGTTTTCAAAGTAAGGTTTAGGTAGATGTGAAAAAGACTTTGTCTACAACCGACTATTTTAGGCTGCAGAAACATCAGAGTCAAATAAAACATTTGTCGGGGGGCTTGGATGCTTCGTATAAGAGGTGAAATCAGTTTCTAGACATCCAGAATGTTTGTTCTAGATGTGAAGAGGGTCATTTTGTTTAAAATGGTCTTTTTAACAAGAATTTTTTTTTGATTTTGCTGAAATGTCATCATTTCCAGGTGCTGGCATTTCAAGAATTACTTTCTTGCATGAAAGAAGGAAACGGTGAGGGACCTCTTCCCTTTTTTTTTTTTTTGCCATGGAGGGGGGGTGCAGGTGCAGAACAGGAAGAAGGGCAGATCTGAGGAGAGCGTGAAGGTCTCATAAGAGGAAATGAAGCCGTCTAGACATGTCAGCGGGAAATCTAGTGCAATATATTCAGAACAGGAGATATTATTGTTTCATGTATTCTATCAATCGAATGCCTCAGTTTATGACTTTAAAAAATGAACTAATAACAAATATTTCATGAACTTACCCTTTATGTTATCCATATACACTGGAAATACAAACACATTTGGTTAAGTAGGTATAAAGACTTTTTAAAAGGTAGTTTGAATTAGAAAATGTGTCTAAGTTGATGGTTTTTGTTGTTGGACTGAAGGAGCGAATCAGCTGGTATTGCATAAGTCTGTGATGATAAGCTGAAAATTTCACATCCTCCATAAACTCCAGAGATGTTGATGAAAAATACTGTTTTCTTTCTGAATGGCTCCTTACATATTTTGATTTACTCACATTCTATATTGAAACACTGAGAATAAAGTCACATGCGTTGAGTTTTTTGAGATCCTGGCCGGTTGGTCGATCAATCATGGTGGATCAAGCTAAGAACTGGCTTTTCTTTATTCGGACCCTGCTGATTTTTAATTGGTTACCCCTGTGCTATAGGGCTTAGAGACTGCTGGAGTGACATAGGGGACTCTGCCTGGCTCATGTTTATGGCTTATTCTATTTCTCTAATCTCCACCTCTGCAGATTCCATTAGTTCAATCTCTAACGCTCTGCTCTCTCTGCTTTTTTCTCATAGTGTTTCATATCTGGTTCGTTCCTCTTGCTTGGCTGTGACGTTGTCCTGGAGAGAAATAGTCAGCTCGTGCTGCTGCTATCAAATACCTTTTGTTCTCTAGATGCTGACAGGTTGGCCTGTTTTTCCAGTGTAGTCCTGTTTCTCTGACTGTGACTAACTGGATGTGCTCTCTTCATCATCTGGCTGGACATGGGAGCTGGCTCGAGCTTTCGTCCTGCCTGGCTGTGTGTTTTCTGGACGGGCCGCCTGCAGAGAGCTGGTTGACAAAGTTGGCGCTTTGTATCTTTGCTTTGTATGCGTCTTCGCTTCTGTCTCCTTGAACCCCAGTTGGCCCCATGCAGATGGCCGCCACACTGAGCCTGGTTCTGCTGGAGTGTTTCTTTCCTTTTCTAAAAGGGAGTTTTTCCTCTCCACTGTCAAGCTATAAGCATGCTTAGTGTGAGGGATTGCTGAAGAGTCAATGAGTCGATGTAATCAGCTGGTTTTCCTTAGATAGAAAAACTTTAACCAATCTGACTGGATGATCTGTGGAACTGGGAGATGATATGTTTTTGTGAATTGGTGCTATTGTATAGATAAACTAAATTTAATTGAATTTAAATTAGTATCAGTGGCAGTGCTTTAAGTGGTTCCTTGGTTTTGAAATTTTTTAATGTGGTTGGTTTGTGTGAGTATCTGTCATTTATTTAAAGAAATGAAATGCTGTATTCTGCTTGTTCACCACCAGTTAAACATGTTAGCCTAGATATGCTGCCATTTCTTTAAAATTAATTAAGTATAAAAAAAAACTGACATTGATTCATAAAAATGAATAATTATTTGAATAAACTATTTATCCTTTGGTAAATGTATCATGCCTGGAGGTCACCATTTTTTTTTCCTCTGTCCAATGCATGCTGGGTATATGGCGCTGTTGGGTCTTCCTGTACTGAAACCTACAGCGTAACACAGGAAGGCTAACATTAGCAAATATGCTGCTGTATATTTCACCTCATTAGATCAAATATCTGTTGATACAAACAAATGTGATCGCCTTATGATTTACGTTTTAATGTGTTAGCTAGTGCTAACACCATTAGCAGGAGCTAACGTGAAAGAAAATCAAATCAGAAGTTGAACGACTGTTTAAAGTGACAGTGAAGCAACTTTAACACATGATGCTAACGGCTAACAGCCTCAGTAATAAACTGGAGCTCTTTGTAGCATAGCTCTCCATCTGCGTTAGCATCTCCTAGCATCAGCCGCACAAACGTCGGCTTCTTCAACCAACTACCCCCTCTTCCTCCCTTTGCTCCTCCTCCTCTTCATCACTATTTCTGATTTCTACTCATTAACTTCATGCGCTCTTTTTCAAACTAAAAATGTTTGGTTTTAATCATTACTGTTTAGTTGGACGGAGCTAGCACTACAGGAACTACATTACATCGTTTACCCAGAATTCATTGCAGCTCAAACAACATGGCGACGTCCGTGTAACAATATTTTCTTAAAAATTATATATAAACTAAATGGCTAACTGTATTGTTTTTATATCAAAAATAAATATTTCTAATGGATTCTATGGTTAAAATTAATCAAGGATCCCTTTAAGTAGCTATGCTATTTAAACATAGGAAGATATTACTTTAAATTTCATAAACAAAAAATGTCATTTGTCAAAAATTTTAATAGTTTTTTTTTTATCTGTTTATTTATTAATTTATTTATTTATTTTTAGATTTTCTCCTCCAATAACCTCAGCACATCAGTGTTTCACTCTGGACTTTTGTTGTTTTCATGAATATAAAATGTTGATTTCATTTTGAGCCCGTTGTCGTTGGACTTCACTGTTACTGTTGAGTAGAAAAGTGTGTTGATATGTGAAGAAATGCAGTCCGATGTTAAGCGAAGCGCCAACCGGGGCTTGTGTCGATGATGTAAGCGATGGCGTGCGTGCCAGCCGCACCCGACTGATTCAGGAACTGATTAACGGGCTGCAAACCGCTGCTGATTCTCCCATCAAATTCTCTATTCCCACCAAAAAGAGGAAACCAACATTTAAAAAAAAAAAATTGTTTTGAATAAAAGTAAATAAATATCTGTCCCTTGAACCATGAGCACTTTCAAATCACAATCCCCTCAAAGTTCTTCCATTTCTTCTTTTATTAATCAACATCATAATTAGACCATATTCCATAAAATATTTATTTCCATAAAATTAAAGCCATTCAGTTTCCTCAGCTCCTGAGAATTGGATGTAAAGATTCGATGATTCATGATTCTTCATCTCACCATCACTAGAATGCAGGGTTGCCAACCGTCCCTTGAAAAACTTAATTGTTCCATATTTAGAAATAGAAGTACCTGTCCCATATTTAGTGGAAAAGGAACGCGCTTTGTCCCGTATTACTGTGAGAGAAAAGAATAGTCAGTAATAAGCTAATGTAAAATGAAGAACAAGGGCCCGTTAGATACAAAACTTACGGTAAACTTGTTCCCGTCCCTGTCCTGCATTGCGACCAATGAGCTGACGACATATACGTAACGATCCAGAATCCCCTCATCCCATTGGTCAAGCCAAGTGTTGCTCATGGGAAAGATAGAGGGATACAACCGAGCATTATGAGGGACGAATGGAGTCATTTAAATGCTGATGCTGTTTTTGGGGGCGGTGCACCTTCGCATAACGATGCTCATTATCCTCCAAACAAAGGGATGGGAATAAAGAAATACCTGAGTGGAGAAAGTCTGCGATAAAATACAGCATATTGCAAAAATCAGTTTGTTCCAGTGAGCTTTGGTGTTTTAGCGTTTCCACAGGTAAACACCTTTAAAGCTGAGTCTGATGTCGTCTCTCTCTCAGATTCTAGGTGTTGCTTTTGAGTGACGCCTCGTGACCATGATCGACCCACGTGACGCTGGAGTGACGCTCTGTCCAACGTGGACTCCTGCTGGAGGAGCTGGCGCGCTGCCGGACCAGCAGCCATGCATCGAACCGCCCCCCTCCTCCATCATGTACCAGGGTAATGGCCTTTATTTCTCCTCCTGCTCCTCCTCCTGCTCCTCTCTAAGTCCACTTCCTTTTTGTCTCCCGTCTCTGCAGGCTAACTTCTTGACACCAACTTTGGAGTGACAGGAACGCCTTTGTGACCGGGTATCGCTCGCTACATCGAAAGATGGTGCTTACGGTCTTACTTCCAGCATGGTGAGAGAATCAGCGTTCTGCTTCTTAAAAAAAGATTTTACATTTTCTAACCTCCTCTCAGGCTTTTTTACCCTGATTTAAATCACTATTTTTGTGCTCTAATTTTTATTATATTATTATACCTTTATTTTTACAGGTGTGTTATTAACCCTTTACATGTATGCTCAGTGAAATGCGTTTTGAGAAAATCATTTCTTCCAATCCAGTAGTTTTATTGGAATCCAGAACAAGACCTTTAAACCTCTGTAACATAAAAAATATGGATATTTTAATGGCAAAAATTAATGTCAATGCTAATAACATGAAACGCCAACTTGCCGAATATATTAAGAAAAAATAATAAAATTAACTTCTATAAGAAATTCATGAAAAATAAACACTTTTTTTTTTTTTTTTTTGTCTAACATATAACCTTAGAGGCATTAATGCTGATGCTGGAACTTCCATTTTTAGTTTATAAACCTGAATATATGATTGTAGCAACTAAAGTCATACCCGTAAAATTCAAAAAAATATCCTCTTTGGACTTGGTTTTCAAGATTTGAAGGCGTTTCTCCTCCTCTCCAGGAAGCTTTCTCAATTTAAATGTCTGAACTCCGCGGTGAGTTTGAGCTCTCAGTATAGACAAAGCCTTGTATCGCTTGGAAACATGCAAATGGTAACTGATGAATGAAAATCCTCTTAAAGGAATAGTACACACCCAAAACATGATGGCTTCCTTCATTTTTCTACTCACCCCATGCTGAACAACACCTGAGTACTTTTTGATATCTCAAATACCTGGAGATCTGGGAGGCTTCATGTCTGCTGACATTCAAATAATGGAGGTCTATACGCCTCGGCATTGCAAAGGTCCATATAAAGTCCACAAAAACATGTCAATATTCCTCCATACTGCTCGTCCAATGTATTCCAAGTGTCCTGAGTGGGTAGCGTCCATAATTTACTCGAAACGAAGTCATTTAGAATGTTTTTAGAGCCTAAACAGTAGTGTATAGGATTTCCTAATAGCGCCCCCATGCGCGCTCACGATTCTACGGAAGCCGGCAGACCAAACCAGCGCATTCAGCTCGGCAAAGAACTCATGCTCTTCCTCAACACTGAAGTCCTCAGACATTTTTCTTTCGTTGTTTCTTTCTTTGCACAGGTAAACAGCACATTTCTTCTTCTACGCTTGCATTATCGGCAGAGCAGACGCTGAATGCGCACTTTCATCTGGTTTGGTCTGCCGGCTTCCGTAGAATCGTGAGCGCGCATGGGGGCGCTATTAGGAAATCCTATACACTACTGTTTAGGCTCTAAAACGTTCTAAATGACTTCGTTTCGAGTAAATTATGGATGCTACCCACTCAGGACACTTTGGAGATACATTGGACCCGAGCAGTATGGAGAGGAGAATATTGACCGCGTTTTTGTGGACTTTTATGGACCTTTCTGTCTCGGTCACCATAGACCTCCATTATTTGAATGTCAACTTGAGACAGCAAGAAGAAGCCTCCCAGATCTCCCAGATGCATTTGAGATATATCAAAAAAAGTACTCCAGAGTATTGTTCAGCATGGGGGTGAGTAGAAAATGAAGGCTAATGTCATGTTTTGGGTGTACTGATTCCTTTAATGGCACCCCTTTAACGACCGACCCCTAGAATCATAGACAGTCTGGAGAGGTGGAGAAACGTCTTCCAAATCTTGAAAAACCAAGTCCAGTGGATACGGCCGCTTTTGGAATTTTTACGGAATGACAATGACCTGGACTGAGAACCTTCATCAGCGTGTTTGAGTAAGGGTAAATCACACATCCATCATGGCGATTAAATTTAGTATCGATTCCCTGACCCAACGATTCGATTATTTTCGATACTCAAGAATACACTTTGATTCGATTCGATTCAGTGTCGGTTAATTTTTTACTATTTTTTATTTTATTTTATTTTTTACAGGCTAAACAAAGTTTCAAGTTTGAAATAAATCAATGAAAGCTGTAATATCGGTGTGCATTTTTTTTTTTTTTTTTTTTTTTTTTTTTTTTAGAAACAACAGCAAATAACAGAAGTAGAAAAGTTGCATCAAAAAATACTGCAAACATACTGCACAAAATGAGTTCAATGCAATACCTCGCCTCCAGACGTCCCGCCCCCTCCACAGACGCTCCGCTGCTCCCTCCCAGATTGTAGCTGACCACAGACAGGAGGCCCGGCTTGTTTTGTTTATGACGAGAATGCGGAAAACAGCTTCGTGAAGTTTGACCCGCTAGAAGGGCGAAGTGCAAAAGAGCAGCTGGGACCCACTTTTCCACCCTGGATCTCACAGCTCTCATGTCCCTCATGTCCCTGCGTCGTGGGACCCAAACTGGCCCCCACCGCCTCGCTGCACCGGCCGTATCTGAACCCACGGCGTGTAGCTCGAACCAGCGGCTTCAGTAGCTGAGGCATAAATCCAAAAAATGTCTGCATCCAAGCTCTCACTGCAACACACTGCTGAGTATAACTTCAGGAGAAGCGAGGTAGGAGGGAGCAAAGAAATAGGGGTTTAGCGCTTCACACGCCAGCCGCGGGAGGAGAGATTGCGCCCAGAACGGAAATGGATAAAATGGGCGAAGGAGGGAAAAAAGCAGCAGATCGATTCTCTGCTAGCGCGGACGTGTGATGCATCGATCGTCGACTGTTGGATCGATACATCGATACAAAAACGATTATTATTTTACACCCCTATTGTTAACTAGGCTTTTTAACTTTTGAATTAGCTTTTTACCTTTTTTTTCTTAACTTTTTAAAACTTAATTTCCAGTAGGTAATTTATCATCCAAGGGCTCATCTAATTGGTCAAATGCCAAAGTCAGATGTGCAGCCATGTAGCAGCATCTTTGCTGAATGGATGGGTATAGATCTAGTGCTTCTAGTGATCAAAAATGATATAAAATTATAAAAATATAATTTTATATAACTTTAGAGACCCCAGGTGTAGAAGATAAGGTGTAGAAGACCAAAGGTAGTGTTGGGTTTGGGAAAAGGTGATTGTAGATGAAGTGCGGAGCAGGTGTTGTCCCTGACAGGCCTTTGCTGCAGCAGGGGATCTAAATAAGGTGGTGAACATCTGAGAAAGGTGTTATAAATAAAGATGAACCAGTGAATTTAGTCACTTCTGTTCCTGTGGTGGTGAACGCTAAGCCCTCTGCGGGGAAGCAGCCGAGTTTTAGTCAAACTGATCATCATTCTGCAGGACACGCGTGAAAAAAAACACACACACTCCTGAAGACACACTTTCCACTCACAAGTTGGTGAATCAGGGGCACTAACTCCCCCCTCCCCGACCCTGAATGAATGGAGGATGTGATTGGACTGGCAAACAGCTGAGAAGTGGTGCTTTATTTAACTTTACTCGATCGGGAAGTGGAAATGAGGCTGAAATATGCGGCGGTGGGAACACCCACCTATTTTTAAAAGAGGAAGTGATCCAACCCTTTTAAAATATTCATTAGGTACGGAACAAGTGACTCAGCTCATGTGTTTGACGTCTGCTCTGACGCCCGGTAGATTTGTAAACAAGTAGATTTAGGAGCAGTTAGCATTAAAATCATTTCATGCATTAGACCAGTGGTTCCCAAAGTGTGGGGCGCGCCCCCTAGGGGGGGCGCAATGCCATTGCAGGGGGGGCGCGGTAAGCGGCATGGATGAATGAAGAAAAAAAAAAAAAAAGAGCTTGCTTTGACTGAGCATAATGGACAGTTGTGACTCTGCAACCCATATTTGAGAAGATCTACAGCAACAAGCAGGCTCACTAAAGCCACTGAAAGAGATGGGAGGATTGAAGTACAAAGAAAAAACTCTCAGGGAGCTGTTCAATGTTTTCACTCCATTTTGCACAGAGGCTTTTTAATGTGTTGATGATAGCAAAGAAATATGTTTAAAATAACACAGACAACAAGAGAATCGCATAATCTAATCTATTAGTATAGAACTATGAAAAAAAATAGAGTTACACAAAAAGTGTTCCACTGTAAAGATGGTGTAGTTTGTTTTGTTGCAACCTGAAAGTGTGAAATAAACTTCAGTGGAGTTTGAAAACAAAATATGTGTATAGGTTTATTATATCAGTTTGAACGCTGTGTGTGCCCAGTTGATTTTTTATTTTTTATTTTTTGGGAGGGGGGGCTGATGGAAATTTTATTGTAATCCAAAGGGGCCCAGAAGAAATTCTTTGGGAACCACTGCATTAGACAAACACATCGTTGCTCATAATGCCGCCTTGTAAACCTGAACTTTAGAAGTAATTCAATAGAGCGAGATGCTAAAACTCATTATATTTTAAAATGTAAACAGACTCGGATCTGTTTTGTGAGTAAATTTAACCCAAACATTTGAATTAATTTATATTATTAATTAAACATTAAATGCATGAATAGAGATTAAATTAACTTTAATAAATAAGTACTCCTGTTGACCATAGGACCCTGTTGGATGACTGGTTGGCAGGAGGTGTGGCTGGAGATTAGAACACATTATAGTCCAGAAGGACAAAACTACTTCATCATATTTTCACTCAAGTAAGAATAAAAAGGCTACTGATTAAATCATGATAAGGTCTTATTCTTACTCGGCTGTGTGTTTCCTGGACGGGGTCGACTTTGACAGCTTCTTGTTCCTATGTCTGCTTTACTGATATCCCTTGAAAGACCCCCAGGTGCGGGCCTCAGCAGATGGTGCGCTCACACTGAGCCTGGTTCTGCTGGAGGTTTCTTCCTGTTCAAAGGGAGTTTTCCTCTCTCACTGTCGCTACAAGCATGCTTAGTGTGAGGGATTGCTGAAGAGTCAATGAGTCGATGAAATCAACTGGTTTTCCTTAGATAGAAAACTTTGAATCAATCTGACTCGATGATCTGATGAACTGTAAAGTGACCTGAGGTGACATGGTGTGAATTGACACTTAGAAATAAACTGAGTAGAATTATTTAAAGAGACAGCGTCTGCCGCTGCAGCAGTTATCAGCTGCAGAAGTCATACTTGCTGAGTACCGTCAGCTTCTTTCCGTCCTGTTTTCAGATAAATGTTCTGACTCTCATTTTTATCTCAGCTGATTTAGCAAGGAGGACGGATGCTGGTGTGTCCCCCCCCCGTTCAGAGAGCATAGAATGTCACTCCCAGGCTTCCGTAGTCGGTCTCACACCTTGATGGGGAGGCAACCACAGACATAATATAAGAGTAGACCCAGCACTGACCGCTTTCGTGTATGGGCGCTGGCGTGATTTGGTGGCGCCATCTTGGGGCGGTCGACAGCTATATATCTATATAAAGATATATCTATATAGATATAACAAGCTTATCTATCTATCCCTCTCTATATCTTTATTTATATATATATAGATATAGAGAGGGATATTGTTTGTTATTCAGTGATGTTACTAACGATGGATGGAGAAATTAAACATTGTACTCAAGTAAAAGAGGATATTTTATCAAGATATTATACTTCTTTCCCACTGATCCATAAAACCCGTTTAAACTTGAGAAAAATCGGCTTTTAGTGGCAGTGGGAACAGCTCGCTGATACTGGTCAAATGACTCTGCAAGCGACTCACATTCAAATCACCTCGGCTATGATCGGCATGCTGTGGGAACACCAGAGCCGGGTTGACCTGCTAAATTACGTAATACCATTGAACGCAACGTAAGGACGTCAACACGTCGCGCCAGTCGCTTCTGATCTAACAAGCAGGAACTTTCTGTTTCCATTGGATAAACATGGAGCAGCTCTGGTGAGAGAGATCCAGACCGATAATAGAGAGAAACAATAAAGCACACTGACTACGCCCTGGCATCCTACCATGTTGCTCTCCATTGTTTACTTCCCTGATTTCTGTCGCACTGGTGACTTCAACGCTAACCCAGTGTGATGATGTCACACAGTTGGCAGCGAGGGATTAGACCAGTTTTTATCACCAGTGGGAAGGAAACGAAGCGGGTCGGCCATGTTTGAAAAACACGTTAACCTGCTATTTTCGGTGGGAAAGAGGCTTTAGTTATCAAGTAAAGTTAAAGTTCAGTGATGTAACAAAAACTCCTAAAAGACTAATTTTGTCGATAGGTTACCGTAGTAACTGTACACACTCTGTGTGATTTAATGGGCGGTTTATTGGTTAATGTCAAAAATCTTGCGCTGTGTGATAAAATAAAGTGTTTTATTATAATACCCACTGGATATAAATGGTACTTCTGCCTTATAAGTAACATCTGGATGTCTGAGTGTCTTTTTCTGTTTTTATTTAGAAACAACTGAACATAAAAACTTAAACTCTTTGCAAATGAAAACATTCATAAAACTAAAAACTTAAAAAAGAATTTTATGTTGACATAATGAGCTCCTTTGATTAAACTGAAATCTAAAAAACTGTAAAGTGCCTTGAGATGTGTTGTGAATTTGGCGCTATAGAAATAAACTGAATTGAATTGAAATAAATGGAATAGTGCAGCTTAATAATCATCACTGATTCCCTTCAAAACGTCTTAAATCCTCTTTGGGTTTACAGTGAAACAAAGAGGAGAAATATCTGTTTATTGTTTTAAAAAAAATGCAAATTAAATGTTAAGCCTCTGAATCCAGAGATATGGAACCGTTTTCATTAGAAGAGACGTTTTAGCTTCTCTTTATTAAATTCTATCTGGTATTTTTTTCTCCTTTTGTGCAGAATGAGATGCTGGAGGAAGGACATGAATACGCAGTGATGCTTTACACCTGGAGAAGCTGCTCCAGAGCCATCCCTCAGGTATTTTCCAGAAGCGTTTGTTGCTGTGAGGATGCAAGATAAAAACAAACCTTATGAAATAATGTTGGGCGTTTACCTCTCTCTAACTCGTCATGATTCAGCGGCTGAATTAAAAACGTTGCTGCGGCTCGCTCTGAACTTGTTTGCTAGTTAATCCTGCTAAAAACATCAAAGGCTGAAGCGTAGCAAAGGAAAATTCTTTCCGAGGATTTTGTAACATTAGAAGCTAATTATCATCTAATTACAGAGAAAAGATCCACAACAGAATTCATTGGGATTCTCTCAGCAGGATTGTTAATAAACTGAAGCCAATCCAAGCTGACCAATAGCACCACCTTGTGTTTGTTAGGTGAAATGCAACGAGCAGCCCAACAGAGTGGAGATCTACGAGAAGACGGTGGAGGTGTTGGAGCCTGAGGTGACCAAGCTCATGAAGTTCATGTACTTCCAGGTAAGTTAGATGGAGTCTAAAGGGGAAAACTATTCAAATATAGATCAAACAGCTGAAGTTTCACTAATGGTTCATTAGATCTAGATTAAGGAGTAAATCTGGAGCTAAATCCATAAAGCTGTGAAGGTTGCATCATTTCTCTGTTATTCCAGATAAATTAACTAAAATAAATTACTAAATCTTTATTAATTACTTTATTAATCCCAAAGGGAAATCTAATGTTGCAGTAACTCAATGGTAGTGTGAGGATAGATAGATAGATAGATAGATAGATAGACTAATTTATGATTATTTATTAGCTGCTGCTAGTAGAAGTCAGTGCAACTGAGCAATAAAATGAAGGATCTTTTATGTAGCTGAGTTTTAGGAAACCTGTTGTTAGAAAAGAGAGAATTATTATTCTTATAACCAGGAACGGAGACAAAGAGCAAATCTTTAGAATTAGTCTCACATATTACGACATTGGTTTTCTATTTTTTTTAAAACAAAAATAATAATTTGCAGAACAAATGAATAAAAACAGATATTAGTTATGCATTAAAACTCTCTGGAGTGATTTAATCAGGTTACTTTGCATGTTGATGGATTTAAAAAAAACTCAGTGATAAAAGTTTGTCAAAGTAATTATGAAAAAAAAAAATCTGTAACAGGTTCTTGCAATCTTTCTAAAGTTTTTTTTTTTTTATTTAAAATGTGACGCGAATGAGTGAAAGAGAGTCTGACATTTCATATTATATCATCTTCTTAGCTGCTGGTTGACGTGAATCCACCAGATGATGTCATCGATTCTGGTGCTGCATTCAACTGCAGCAGGAATTCAGTGTTTTTAATAATAAGAAGTTTTTTTTCACTTTAAATGGAAGCTATGCTCCCGTCGCTTCTGCTGCTTTTAATCCACATTCAGTTTTTTTTTTGTGATTTGTCTCCGCAGAGAAAATCATGTTATAATTACTACTATATTACTACTTATAATTGTAATTCAGTCAATAATCTCTGAAAAAAGCAAAGGAAAATGATTAAATTGCATCAGTACTTTCAGTGACCTTTGACCTTTTGGTTAGCATCCTTCATTCATAAGAATTTAGTGCAGTTATTAGCGTTTAAAGTAGGGGTGGAACAATTAATCTGATTATTTGGTTATTGAAATAATCCATAAATAATCTATTAATGGATTAATCATTAACTACAGCATAGAGACTCTAAAACATTCCTGTATCCGACAGCCTGACCCACTTAGAGCAGCAATTATACCAAGATTGTAAAATTGTCATTTTGCTTTTAAGATAAAAATCTTTTCCGTCTGTCCATCTGCTCTATAATCCAGAAATCCTCAAGTGGAAAAGTTTTAGTTTCTTCTGATTCAATTTAGCAAAAAGTCTTCTTTAAGGAACCTTTGGCTATCTGATTATTAATCTAAAAATAATCCACAGATGAATTGATTAGAAAAATAATCATTAGTTGCAGTGCTTATTTAAAGTTAGGAAGGTTAGAAACAAATGAAATGTTTGATGATGGAATATTTTTAAAAAGTTCATCAGAGAAATATCTGCAGTCGTTTTTCCTAAATAAAAGCATTATTTTAAGATTAGTGTTCAGAATAAACACTTAAAGCATAGAGAGACGTTTTAAACGGGCCATGAAGTGTTGGCTTCTGGTTGAAATGCGAAAACAAAACAACTGTTGAGTTTTATCCGGGTGTGATTTTTGGTGTTTTGTAGCGGAAAGCCATCGAGCGCTTCTGCAGCGAGGTGAAGCGTCTGTGCCACGCTGAGAGGAGGAAAGACTTCGTGTCGGAGGCCTACCTGCTCACCCTGGGCAAATTTATCAACATGTTTGCCGTGCTGGACGAACTGAAGAACATGAAGTGTAGCGTGAAGAACGATCACTCCGCCTACAAACGGTTCTGACCCTTCATTAAAACCACCTCCCTGTTTTTAGGGTTTGCTTGTTGTTTTTTCCTGGAACAGGAAATGAGTTCTGTTCTCTCCTGCTGTGACTTCAGGGCGGCTCAGTTCCTGAGGAAGATGGCCGACCCTCAGTCCATCCAGGAATCCCAGAATCTCTCCATGTTTTTAGCCAATCACAACAGGATCACTCAGGTTAGTGAGACGTCTGCTCCTCATCAGGAAAGATTTACCCGATGCTTTAACGTAAAACAATCGTCTTATTTCTGTTTTATTTTTAAAGGAGTCGTAGAATGTTAAACCAGTTTCCATTGTCATAGATGAACAACGAGTTCAGTGGATGAAATGGACGTAAAGAGAAGTTCAAACTCCATCAACATCTCCTTTCTCAGCAAATCTCACAATTCTTACCTTATAAAAAGGTAAAATAAGCGCAACATCCCCCAATTTACGTCAACTCGGAGCTTCGTTTGGATTCGCCCGTTTTATGGTGGAAGTTTAGAATTGTGAGATTTGCAGAGAAAGGAGATGTTGATGGAGTTTGAACTTCTCTCTACGTCCATTTCACCCGCTGAACTCGTTATTCATCTATGACAATGGGAACTGGGTTTAAAATCCAAAGAGAGTCCAGCTAATAAAACTCATCTAGATGGTCAACATTACGTGATGACTAATATTTAATAAATATCTACCAAAGAGTTTCCCTTTTTTAAAATAAAAACTGTTCCTTTTTAAATTTTAGGTTTTAAAATGAGGGGGAAAAAAACTTTCAAAAAGAGAATAAATAGATATTTAATGGGTTTCTGAAATTTTTGGAAAATCTTGTAAAAAAAAAAAAAAAGATTAAAAAAAATAAATTTCTGTCATATTTAGTGTCAATTTATTTTGGAAATTCAAGTCAATTATTAAATCATTGCTAATCGGCACACTTAACTACGGAAGTCCAGAGCAGTCGTACTCATTTTTTTAAATCTTTTGCCTTTTTGGAGATAATGAAATAACTAGCTCGTCATCACGGTTAAACAATAAACTGTTTTCTTGAGATAACAAGATAATTATCTTCTTATGATGAGAAAACAGCTTTTTTTTATCTTTAGATAATGAGAAAATTAACTTGAAGTAAACCACAGTGAAAAAGAATCTGGGGATGCTCTGGGCTTCCGTACTTAACAACATATTTTATTTAGTTAATCTGTTCTTCCAAAAAAATTCGCTGCTCTTCATCATTTATTAGCCAAACTGAAGAAGAGCCAATTTATTCCAAAGTTTTTAAAATATATACTATAAAAGTTCATGATTTTTGACATCAATGTTAAGATGTTTGTGTCTCTGTAAGTCACTAAAGGGGTTCCATATTTAATCACAACTAAACCGGTTTAATCCAGTCATATTTGTATATATTACAACCATCATTGATTAAAACCATAAAGGTCCAATTTCACATATTTTCAAGCCTTTTCTTATTTGGAAAATCTGCTAATCTGTTTTGCTTGTTTCATTTCCTGCAATACAATGTTGGTTGCTTGGCAACGGTAACTAATAATCTAATAGTCTGTTTTTATATATTATTTTAATTAAAAATCAGCATATAAATGGGAAAGTTTAGATAACAAACCAATATAACATTAGTGTAAATACAATTTTTCACTTCAAAATCATCAAAATGTCTACAAAAATTAAAAATAAAATCAAAGCAGTTTTTTTTGTTGTGCGGTTCTCAGATTGACGCTGCATATTCGATGCTCGCCGTGTGAAAACGTGTCTCCTGTTTGTGGTTTGGCTCCTGTAGTGCCTGCACCAGCAGCTGGAGGTGATTCCAGGCTACGAGGAGCTCCTGGCCGACATCGTCAACATCTGCGTGGATTATTACGAAAACAAAATGTACCTGACGCCCAGTGAGAAACACATGCTGCTTAAGGTAAAATAACACCCGCCTCCTTTATTTTCTAAACAGTTTAAAACCTTTTCCAGGCCAAGGACCCCAAACTGATGGTGAAATGGAGCAGGACCCCTGATTATATATAATGGTCTCCGCCAGTCACGGGACATTTGTTGCTAAGACGCCATTTTAGGTGGAAAAAAAAGGCGAGTGTACCGCCAGCTCGGTAAACAATTGACCCCTAGGTATAAATATAGTATGAAACAGTGTTATATCAAACTGGTCCTATAATCACTCTATTACAGATGGAGTAATGTAACTAAAGTAATTTCTCCCTGGGATTATTAAAGGCCGTTTCTCAATCTGTGTGCTTGTGCGTTTTCGTGTTCTCGTGAAACGTTATCATCCTCAGCCCTAGTGCTGTTCCCAATTCACATGAACAGCAGACAGAGAACTTAGACAAAAGTCCACAGATGTTGTTCTTGCCCCTCCCTCTTTACCCAGCATGCATCAGAGTAGACTTTTCGGTTCTACAGACTGACAGCTGTCCCAGCATGCACCGCAGCATCAGCAGCTTCCAGGTTAGCGCTCATAGAGCTCGGAGTATTAAGTTAAAAGGTCTCTCTTCTGTTGCTGTTGTTCAATAAAAGTACGTTTTAAGATCGTTTGAGGCGAGAACATTAGACTTTAAGCATCCCTACATGGAACATTTGCTGATTTCATGCGTAATTAAAAAAAAATTCAGAAGTTGAGAGGACCGCGGCAACCAGGGCTAACGTTAGCCCGTCTGCAGCAGCCCTCTCTCTCTAGCCGTGTGTGAAGGATCGCTCGCCCTGATGGCGGGTTTTTTTGTTTTTTTTTGGCAAAAAGTTCATTTGATTTGTGTTTATCAGACTGAGTTAACCATTACTCCTGCAATAAATGAAAAAAAGTTTTCATTTATTATTATCTAGAGACTATTAATAACAGGAGGTGAAATGCAGCTCCAGGCGAGCAGAGCGTGTGGTGATGTCATCAGTTCAAGCTACCTGTTCCAATAGATCCAGATTTATTCAGCGTGCTTACAGACCTCTCCCAGAGGCGTTTTCTCAATATCGCGTTCTTGGCGTTCTCGTGTGCTCGTGTACTCGTGTTCACGTGAATTGAGCCTCAGCCGGTACCGTTCCAATCTCACCGAACGCCAGATCACGCGAGAACACATCAACCCCCGATGGTGATTCTCGCCCGCCCTCTTTATCGAGCATGCATCCAGAGCAGACTTTGTGCGTTCTTCAGACTGACCGCTTCCCCAGAATGCCCCGCTGCCGCAGCTTGATTCCAGACAGCGCCCACAGTGTTAAGTTAAACATTCCCTTTTCTGCTGCTGTTGTTCTTCAAAAGCCTCCCTGTGTTTCGTTTGAGACGATAACATTATACATTGAAGCCTCCCTGTGTAGCCTTCGTTTACAGATTTAGTGCTAAATTTAAAAAAAGTCCGGACGCTGAGCGGACCAGAGTACCAGCAGACTGAGGGTAACCGCAGCCAGGGCTAAATTTATCCCGTCTGTAGTGCACCTCTCCGTCTAGTTATGTGTGAACTAACGCCGTTTGATGGCTGCTTTTATGTTTGCAATTTTTAATGTTTTTTGCTTTAGAAATTAAAAATATTGTTTAGAAAATGTTTTTGTAGGGAATAAATAGTTTTGACTGTTAAAGAAATGCTAAAACAACGTTGCATGTGATGAGGCTACACGAGCACGCTTTCTGTTCCAATACACATACATGCTTGCTATGCGCAAGTTCGCCAAGTCCCGATCTTCCCATGCTCGCCAAGAACGGATTTCACGCAGAACGCGAGTACGCATCGCTCGTTTCCTCGAATTGAGAAACGCCTCCCCAGAGTCCAGACTTTCCTGGGTTCTTCTCAAGAACAGACTTGGTGAGGACCGCAAAGTTCCTTGATGTCCTCCTTCTAGTGTCTTGCAGACACACCAGCCAAATCATCATTTCTGATTCCTGGTTGATGGAACCGGTGTTGTGAATATCAAAACGGTGCTCCAGTTTGAAATGTGTGCAAAGTTTTATGGTGTGAAAGACATCTTTCTGCCCGCATTTATCTGTTTACTGCAGTCTGTTAATGTTGATTTAAAGGCATTTCAATTAGTGAAGTTATCTTTGGTGTCTTAAAAGATGTGTGTGCATTCAGACTGAGCTCACTTTTTTGTCTTCTAGAGATAAGAGCTAGCCAAAAGTAAAGCAAGTTGGTCTATGTACCGCCTCTCACCTATGATCAAAATAACAAAACCACACATTAATTGACCTACCACCATATGGTTTTATGCTCACCTTATTGGATAGAAAAGCATTTTTTTTGCCTAGTTCTTTATCATTTGGTGTTATCAGTGTGATGTATAGTCTGTGACTTGATTTAGAGTTTTGTTTTTCAACATTTCACAGAAGTCTGATGGCGGTGGGGAAGATGCTGTTGCAGAACCTGCTGGTCCTGCATTGAATGCTATGAAGCGGTCTCTTCCCAGAAGGCAGAAGGGAGAACAGTCCATGGTGGGAGGGTGAGGGGTCACTGATGATGTCACGGGCTCCAGACACCTTTGGGATGAAATGTCTTTAACACACATGGGGGGAGTGAAGAGCCACAGCTGATCTTCTCTGCTGTTCTTCAAAGCTGAATTTAAAAAGGGGAAGGAGACCCTGAAATTACTCTGCAGCAGTATTATGTAATCTACCATTCATTCAGAGTTCAGACTGGTTCTGCTGGAGATTTTCAGCACCCTGTGGAAATAATAAGTCGCTTATTTTGATGGATTGTTGTTTAACAAGTGAGGGAAAGACCCACTGTTTTGGGAAAAATATTAACCTCTCTCCTCTTGGTTTTAATAATATCCTAACAAGCACTGTGTGTTTCTGTATGTGTGTGTGTGTGTACTTCATTATTTAATAACTTTCCTCGAGACAAACAGTCTACCATATTCTGTGTTTCATACTGTTCTTTTGGCTGAAATGACAGACATCTGCTGTTATTAACCCGCATCAGATTAAAGCAGTTAATTTTAACAGCAATATTAAGCCCTAAAACCAATTACTCCACCAGGGAAGCAAAGGATCAAGGATTTATTCATTCAATAACTAACAGACAAAAACACCGCTACAAACCAGCCAGCAATGTTTTTTAGTTTTCCAAATAGACAAGTCAAGCATGTATTAAGTAAATAACTTCTGCATGCTAACAAATTACAATATACACTAAAGGTAAAATATAATATCAGATGTACACTGTTTAATTGACAGCTGAATACTGTCAGGTTGTGTGGTGGTTTTGAGTGAACCAAATGCAAAGATGGAATCTCGACTCATTGAGCTTCAGCAATCCTTCACACTTTGTGTCCTGGTTTAGTGAATATAGCTCAGAGAATAGATGTCCCAGAGCTAGATGATTATGATTGTTGCCATAAGGTTCTGCTTGATATTTGTATATTAAACTTTATTGAAAATTATTTAGTATTTTAAATTACATTAGAGTAAAATGAAATACAATGGACAGAGAGACAGAAAGAGAGCTGGAGAAAGAAAGAAGTATAAGAATTAAGATAAAAAGAGAAAGAGATAAAGATAGAAAAAGAGCTCATGAAAAGAGAGAAAATAAAACACGCAAATAGGAAATGAAGATATACAGTAACTCCCAAAAATTCTGCTTACAAGGCGGGCAACAGTGGCGCCGATGTAGAGCTTGCCCTGAAACGGCTGGATTTAACGTCAAGCCCCGGCCCGACTTTCAGTGTCAAGCAGTGGAACTACTAGACACATCTGCAATCAACAACAATACTATTGAAGATTTCCAGAGGACTTCACCAGTCCCATTGAAATTCACCAGAGCTTGTCATTATCAGTGAAAAATGACAATGCCCACGCGCATGGCAGCTTGATGCTGGAATACATCGGGTAAAAAGTGAAAAAAAGAGTTATTTCACCTTGAGTGGAACACACTTTCCTGTGATGATTCTGCTTAGCAGTGTGATGAATCCAGTGTTGGGCACGCTACTTTTGAAAAAAAATAATTAAGTTATAGTTACTAGTTACTTATCCCTTAAAAGTAACTGAGTTAGTAACTGAGTTACTTCCACAATAAAAAGTAACTAGTTAGTAGTAAAAGTAACTATTGCGCTTACTTGAATGCGAAAAGTGTATGAAATTAATAACTGGGGATGCTCTAATCTCTGAAATCCTGTGTTTGGGTTGTTATAGATACTGAAACATGTAGCTATGTCTGTCTGTCTGTCTGTCTCTCTATCTCTCTCCATATAGGCTATCATTTGATCCTTCACGCTCTGCTTAGTTCTCCTGTGGCGCGAGCACAGGGCGGCTGTTACGCGCCTTTAGCGAGCATGCGTGTTTCATGTCGCTTGCGCGGCGAATCGATGCCGCCTGCGATGTGCGGAGATGCAGGGGGAACCGTATCTGATGGGGAAACGCAGCTCGACGCTTAACACCAGTATTTCCATCTGCTGTGGGAGTCCTCCTCACCCTCCATCCTCCCTCTTCTCATGACAACGCGGACGAGTCCTATCATGAAAAAAGGTTAATTGTGCGACCTGAGTAACACGCAGTAACGGGGTGTCGGCAATTGTAACTGCGTTATAGTTACAGTAAGAGTAATGATTTTGACTGGATGAACCTCAACGTCTGTCATTGTTTCCTGCGTCTCTAAGGCCTGATTAGACGATCGTTTGGCGTATCCACTTCACAAAAGCCGACTCTGTCAAGTAAATTTGCCAAATTCACCTGACTCTCCGCAAACTTCCTGAGTGTTATAGGCGCCGCCATTTTGTTTTGCTTGTTTACCTCTAGACAGCAGTAGCACCGTACATCGCCACTAGGAGGCGAGGAACCGTGCTAGCATGGTGTGTAAAGGTTTTAAGGAACCGAGCTCGGCACGGATCGGTTTTCAGAGGGCAGTCTAAATGGGGCTGATGTCGCCAAAGCCTCCATTAACACAGGAAAAAATATGCTAGATCTAGCGCTGGGTGTTTTTTTAATAAAGGCAGTGGGGGGTCTGAAAAGATGCTATATTTAGCGACAAATGCGCTAAGTTTGCGACACTGAAAGCTTGCAATAAATGTGAGTGATGGCAGAAAAAGGAGAATAGATACGAATGCAGGACACATCTTCCTAATGATGATGATGATGATAATGATGATGATGATCCACCCATAATGCATCAATTTGTGGTTATTGTGACACAAAATGAAAAAGTTTAAAAAGTTGGATTCCTTTATGAGACTCTGTGTTTGGTACTTTGCTAATAACTCAGTTTATTGTGTAATTTAAGCCTAAAGTAGATTAAGATCAGACGTCAGAATCAGGATGAAAAGGTTTCTGTTTTTCCCGGGTAGGTTCTGATGGGTCGCATGGAGTCTGTCTTCAACCAGGCCATCAGGAACACAATCTACGCAGCTCTGCAGGACTTTGCTCAGGTGACGCTCAGAGAGCCGCTGCGCCAAGCCGTACGAAAGAAGAAGAACGTCCTCATCAGGTACCGGAAGCATCTCTCTGCAACTTCTCAGACTGAACCTTTCAATGCAGGAAGTAGCTTTTATCATTGCTCCTTTTTTTTTTGAATAGCGTCCTGCAGGCCATTCGGAAGACTGTCTGCGACTGGGAGGGAGGAAGAGAGCCTCCCAACGACCCCTGTCTGAGGGGAGAAAAAGACCCAAAGGGTGGGTTTGACATCAAGGTGCCTCGTCGGGCAGTGGGACCCTCCAGCACACAGGTAACGGAGAAACTTCATGGTTCCAGGATGAATTTTCAGATAATTATACCCGGTGAAAGCAAAGTAAGTTATTTAGTGTGGATCTGATGGTTCTTTTTCTGCAGCTCTACATGGTACGCACCATGCTGGAGTCCCTGATAGCCGACAAGAGTGGATCTAAGAAAACTCTGAGGAGCAGTCTGGATGGACCCATAGTGGTGGCCATAGAAGATTTTCACAAGCATTCATTCTTCTTCACACACCTGCTTAACTTCAGTGGTGAGTTGATTGATTGATTGATTGATTGATTGGATTGATTGATTGATTGGATTGATTGATTGATTGATTGGATTGATTGATTGATTGATTGATTGATTGATTGGATTGATTGACTTCACAGTGGAGCTCAAATAGTCAAAGAAGAAGATGCATGGTTGTTTTTTTTTTTATAGTAGGATCATTATACAGCTTTATTGCACAGGGTGTTTACATGGGTGTTTTTTTATAAATGGATATTTATATATAGAATTATTGCACAGGGTCTCAAATATAGAGAAACATGTTATTGCACAGGGTATTGAATAGTAATTGCACATTAGATGTGGCATAAGTTATTGTCGTAGTGTCACATTGTAGAGTTAACCTGCTGTTCAAATTCACAAGAACACAAGACAGAAAACGGACCAAGTTGTTCTTGCCCCTCCCTCTTTACCCAGCATGCATCAGAGCAGACTAGTCCGCTTCAAGTTCACTTATCTGTTGCTGTTTCTCAAAAATACGTTTTAAGATCATTTAAGGCGAGAACATTATACTTTAAGCTTCACTATGTGGCCCTTTTACTGATTTACGTCATAATTTAAAAAAAGTTCTGATGTCCAGAGGACCGCGGCAACCAGCGGAGCTCCAAGGCTAACGGCAGCCAAGGCTAAGGTTAGTCCATCTGCATCGGGCAGTGCTAAGGTTAGCCCGTCTGCATCGGGCAGTGCTAAGGTTAGCCCGTGTGCGGTGGGCAGTGCTAAGGTTAGCCCGTCTGCGGTGGGCAGTGCTAAGGTTAGCCCGTCTGCGGCGGGCAGTGCTAAGGTTAGCCCGTCTGCGGCGAGCAGGAGCTAAGGTGCTTCCGTCTGCAGCGACCATGGCTAAGGTTAGCCCGTCTGCAGCGGCCATGGCTAAGGTTAGCCCGTCTGCAGCAGCCATGGCTAAGGTTAGCCCGTCTGCAGCGGCCATGGCTAAGGTTAGCCCGTCTGCAGCGGCCATGGCTAAGGTTAGCCCGTCTGCAGCGGCCAGGGCTAAGGTTAGCCCGTCTGCAGCGGCCAGGGCTAAGGTTAGCCGTCTGCAGCTGCCGAGTGCTAAGCGTTAGCCGCGTCTGCGGCCGGGCAGTGCTAAAAGGTTAGCCCGTCTGGGCGTGGGCAGGGCTAAGGTTAGCCCGTCTGCAGCGTGCCATGGCTAAGGTTAGCCCCCAGTCTGCAGCGGCCATGGCTAAGGTTAGCCCGCCTGCAGAGGCCATGGCTATAGGGTTAGCCGTCTGCAGCGGCCATGGCTATGATTAGCCCGTCTGCAGCAGGCCCTCTCTGCTGCATAGCGTGTGTGAAGGACCGCTGGCTCTGATGGAGGTTTTCTGTTTTATTTGCCACAATGCAGCTCAGACTAGCTCTGAACGTGGTGATGATCATCAGTGCGCTTCTGTTCCAATTGACCCAGAATTTATGCTTGCGCTCTCCGTTCTCCCAGAGTCCACACTTGCTGTGATCTTGTGAAGAACATACTTGGCGAGAACCACGAGTCCGTACTCACGTTCTGGTGAATATAGAATCGGCCTCTGTAACCCAGGTTAACCCCGTTCCTTTGTCCCGCTGAGCAGAGGCCTTGCAGCAGTGCTGCGACCTGTCCCAGCTGTGGTTCAGGGAGTTCTTCCTGGAGCTCACCATGGGCCGCAGAATCCAGTTCCCCATCGAGATGTCCATGCCCTGGATCCTCACCGACCACATCCTGGAGACCAAGGAGCCTTCCATGATGGAGTAAGACCAGCTCACTCTTACTACCTCTGTTTGTCTTTTGAAAATAAACCCATAATAACAGCCTCCCTCCTCCCTCCAGGTACGTTCTGTATCCTCTAGACTTATACAATGACAGTGGCTATTACGCGCTCACCAAGTTCAAGAAGCAGTTCCTGTATGATGAGATTGAAGCTGAGGTAAGATGGATCAGCAGCCGTCTAACTCTATTAATGCTCCTCAGAAACACGGCGTTAACGGCGTCCTTCTCCGTAGGTAAACCTCTGCTTTGATCAGTTTGTGTACAAGTTGGCGGATCAGATATTTGCCTACTACAAAGCGATGGCCGGAAGGTAGCCCAGCTTCAGTTGTTCTGAAAGTTGCTGTGATCCTTTGTAAACTTCTGCTAAATCCAGTGTGATTTGCTCCACAGTGTCCTCCTAGACAAACGCTTCAGAGCGGAGTGTAAAAACTATGGCGTCATCATTCCGTACCCGCCGTCGAACCGTTACGAGACGCTCCTGAAGCAGAGACACGTACAGGTACACGGACAGGGGGGGTGTTACCATTAGGCAATACTAGGCAGTTGCCTAGGGGCCCCATGAAACTCTGTTTACATGTATGGTCAATAAAACTTTTCCTTATTTGTGCTCATTAACTATGTTTTTGATAAAAATCCTTTAGCTAAAATGCCATCA
>JAGKQL010000006.1:4101517-4118148 GCA_018398635.1 Cyprinodon brontotheroides | reverse complement strand
GTAGAAAATGAAGGCTAATCATGTTTTGGGTGTACTATTCCTTTAATGATCTGAAACATTTAGGCGTCACAATAAAGCAAAAGCACAGGTCACACTGGTTGGGTACGACTTTTAACCTATCAGATTTTCTTTCTCTGTGGACCTTGTGGATCTCTCATTTTTATTCCCGTCTCCTCAGGCATCCTGGGAGTTCTTTCCACCATCAGCTCAAGGACATCATTGAATGACGCCTGAGCTGAAGACCTGACTGCCTTCCAGAGAGTCTAAGTGGAGTGTGGGAAACGCCATCCCTCTTCTGCCTGCTCATCGAACAAGCTCTGGTGAGGCCTCCCTCCCTCCCTAACCTGGCTCTAATCACTTCCTCTCTTATCAAGTCTTCTCCTGCTTTCCTGTCCTGGAAGCCTGAAGGTTCCTCCTCAGCTTCTCTCAGTAAATCAAACAGATGAAAAACTGTCAGTCTTGTAGGTTTGTTTGATCGTTAATGAGGTTTTTTGTCTGAAATACAACTCTATTTTTCATTACACGCTGGCAACTACCACAGGTGGTAAGGATTTAGCTTTTATTGATATCAAAATAACAGAAAGCATCTTTTATTTTATTTTAATCACATTTCTTTTTACTAATTCTATTTATTGCTCATATAATTTCATCTCCAATCAGCCGTGGAAAGAAAAGCTCTGAGATTTGTTGTAACTGTTAAGAAATAAGTTGAAATGCTGCAATGGTAAATATAGAAATCTCAGTGTCTTTGTTTTCCATGGATGAGGCGATCCGTTTTCTTTAGTTTGACTGCATTATGGCTATCTAGTCTTTTTTTCATAATGTTTCCACCATTTCTGACTGTGTGTCGCTTTGGTTTGCATCTGAGTGGGTTTGTTTGTGTTTTTCTTTGACTTCATCATTGCATGACTTCACTGGAGGCTTCAGGAGGCCGCTTTGCCGTATTTAGTTGACTAACACAAACATCTGAGCATGTTACTGATGTAGTAAGAAAGAAAAACCGCCAGTAGTCGTAGGGAAATCAAGTCAAATCATTCTAGCTTAAACATGTATATGTACTCTTTTCAGAAATTTCGAAAATTTATATTTAAAAAAAGATCCTGTCTTAAAATCTATGTTTTTCCAAGTATCTTCTTCAGGCCAGTTAGTTCTACGCCAGCCTGAACACCTAAATTCGGCCCAAATCATATATCAACGGGTCATCTGTCAATCAAATTGTTTCGGTCATAGCATCTTGATTCATATATGTTGCAGCTAATATACGCGAACGGTTGAAATCAGAATCCTTTCCTTTCCCATTGAGTTGCACGCCTCCCCAGTGTTCACGGGATGGACGCTCAGTGCCTTCGGCAGGCGTGAGCTAACAGAACTGGCAGCGCTAGCGAGGCAAGGGGCAGTCTCAAACATGTACGGCTGGAAGCCTTCTACACCAAACCAAGCTTCTGCCGCCCTGGCGTCCATCTTCCACAACATCTTCTCCCCGCTTCCTCCTCTAAATAAAACATGGATGACCGGAGGAGACTCATCCACGACCCCCGACACTCAAACCAACCTCCTCCTCTTGCATGTTTCCTCTGTCCATAGCTCCTTGACATGCGTAGCTTCTTAAGTCACCAATTTAGTGCTACTTGGTTCCAATGGAATTTCCCATTGGAAACCTGCTTCGCACTAATTTGCTAACTGGTTAGCAAGATGCTTCCGACAACCGCCGGCCACAACCAAACTTGCTTTGTGAACCTTCCAACAATCCCGCCCCTTGATGTCGACCAATCACAAATCACTTTATTAACTGCGTTTAAAGTCGGGGCACCACTGGGAGAATTCAGAACTGCAAAACGGTTGGAACAGACGCTTCTCCTACGGCTTTAAACAGAGGGGGTTGGACTCAAGTTTTCAGCTCTCAAAACCTACAAAGCAGCAATAGAGTTGATTCCTTCCCTACCATCATTTCCTTAACGCCCTGGCCCCATGACATTGAAAACAAAACATCTCGCCTATGGTAGCCGAACGCAACAATTTTGTGGAGGGGATTTCTGTGCGCGATGATTTTGTTAGGGGTGAAACGGTTCACAAATCCACTTGCCCGGTAGTTCTACGGTTTCGTGGCTGTACGGCTTTTCAGTTCGGCTTCGGTGAGCAGGCCGGCTTTTGTTCACTTGATATATATTCGGCGGTTGTTAGTAGACATAAACAAAACGTGGTTGTACAATGCTGCTTGCAATACCACCTGCTGTGAATCTTTATCTTGGGCCAGCTTTTCCACTGGGCCATCGAGGGTCACTCTCTAGCGCAAAGTGGCACAGCAGGACCTATAGGCGGTTGCTGGGCGCTAGCTTCCAAACTCCAGTTCCTTTCCACTTATAACGCTGACAATTTCCAAGCAAATAACTGATTTTTCTATAATCTGCACAGCTGCGTTTCTCGCTTCTTCTTCTTCTTCTTGTTTACTACTGGTGGTTGGCTGGTCGAAAATCACACCTTCTGCTCTGGAGGTAAACGCTTCATTTGAGAAAAAGTGCTGGAGCAACCTATATGAACCGAACGTGAACACACGCGAACCGAACTGAGATTAGCCGAACCGAACGGTTCGACGGCTTAAGTAAACCAGTTTTCATCCTAATACCTGCTAAAAAACATTTATTAATTATTTTTAATTTGCTGTAGCTTATTGCAAGAAATTAGAGTTGTCACGCGATACTAAACTTTTTAACTCAATACCGATACTAAGAAAAATACTCGTAGCATTTTAGATGCCACAAGAATCACAACTCGAAATTTCAACAGAAATATTTTGATTAATCATTAAAATACAATAAATAAATACAATAACAATAATAAGAACAATATTTTGAGGTTGTATGCTGTACATAATATTAAGCAAGCTTGAAAAAAAATTACAAAATTAAAATAAAGTTTTCCTTCCTTGGCTATGCTTTGCTGACATAACAATGACACTAGCCGACTGCTTAAAGCAAGCAATTCTCGGCAGCTGCACATCTTACAAAAAGTCTGAAACTGAAAAGTCCGTAGAATTATTCAATCACGAGTGTTCAGAAAGTGCATTTTTCCTCTATTCTGCACTTTAGATGAATGATGTTTAGGTGCACTGGTAGCATTGTATACGATACTTTTGAAAATGAGTATTGTATCCAGATACAACGTTTCATTGCGTATCGATACTTTTGACAACTTACAAGAAATAAAGTTACCCTCAAAGACAAAAATAAAAGAGTATGGTTCTGTGTTGAGCTGAAAGGGGACATAATCTGGTTAAATTGCAGGAAATTGCATCTAAGAAATACACAATTTTCAAGGGGAAGAACCCCAGATCACCTGCAACAATGAAGTTTCTCTGGGCGGCAACCCTAAACTTGACATGAAAGCAGCAATCGTTTGTCAATAAATGTGTCACTGCGCAATTATAGCATCACTAACCGGGATAGCGCACTAACAATAAAGCTTATGCGACACATAGGATTTATTTTATATGTAGTTTATTTGTTTATTATTATTTAGTAATAATTCTCTAAAGAGTCTCATGGCCGTCTGGCTGCCCTAGAAACAAAGTAAGTTACTAGAAATAATGTTTTGCCTTTTATCTTGACCCATAGTCCCAGGAGGAAGTGTGTGACCTGCTTCATGCCGCCCCCTTCCAGAACATTCTTCCTAGAGTCTACATCAAAGGTAGCTAAAAACCTTAAATCACTGAGTCAGAATGCTGCAGGTTGTGAATTAGGAGCCTAAGTGCTGCTGTATGACGTGCAGAGGGAGAGCGGCTGGAGGTGAGGATGAAGAGGCTGGAGGCCAAATACGCCCCGCTCCACCTGGTGCCTCTGATCGAGAGGCTCGGGACTCCTCAGGTGAGTCGGGTTTTATCCGCTGGAGGTGTAGCTCCCAGATCTGCTCGGGTCCTGCTTCATGCCAGTGACGTTACGCTACATGATTGGCTGAACGTTGCCACAAAACATTGCGGTTGCCCTGACAACGGTAATGACATCACGCAGCGTCCGTGTGCACGAGTCTGGAGCATCTGCGTTAGCGTTAGCGATGAAGTTTTACCTGATCGATAACAAAACTGAAGAAAAAAATCTGTTTCTGGTGAACAAAGAAACTGTTAGACCATGATATAAAGGAGGAGAGCATGGAATAGGTCTGGCAGCTAACAAAGTTTAGCCTCTTTAAACTTGTTCAGTTAGCCATATTAAGCTACACTACTTTTAAAAGCGATAGTTGGGTATTTTGACATGAATCTGTATTGGCATCCCCGTCAGCAGCGACATGCAATCACACTGACTTACCCTGGCGCAGCGTCCTGTGAGCAGGGGATTATCGTCCAGTTTTGGTCAAGCCAAAATGGTCCTGCAGGTTTAGGAACAGCGAAAAATAAAACTTTTTCTCTTCCCAAAACATTATGTGTTCAAAGAGTGATATTTTTAAGCATCCCAAAACATTGTAGTGGAAAAAGTCACACGTCGATTATCAATTGGTCCTATTTTCTATCTCTGTTCGTGCTAGTGCATGCGTCATTCAGACAGCGAGCCCAACAACAACCATGTCTCCTTCCGCGGCGGAGGGGAACACATAATGTTTTGGGAAGAGAAAAAGGAGATTTTATTTAAGGCTGTTCCTAAAACCTGCCGGACTACTTTTGGCTTGACCAAAACTGGACGATAACTCTGCTCACAGGACCTTCAAGGGGTAAGTCAGTGTGATTGCATGCACGCTGGTGAAGCGAGGATGCCATACAGATTCATGTCAAAAATACCCACGAACTATCCCTTTAACATCTAATGTCGTTTTTCTACAAGCAGAATAACTGTTATATTTCTCTAAAAACTCTATGAAAGTCATTTTTAAAGATGTTCCATTTGTCCTTCCTGCCCTCAGATCTTACCGTAATAAAAAGAATAAAAATAAGCTGAGATTTTTTGTCTCCTTGTTAAATGGCAGAGCTCAGTCTGTCTTCATTCTATTCAGTTTTATTTCTATAGCTCCAAATTTCACATCACATGTCATCTCAGGTCACTTTCCAGTTCAACCAGATCATCCAGTCCGATTGATTCAAATTTTTTCTATCTAAGGAAAAGCCAAGCTGATTGCATCGACTCATGCTAATTGTGAGGGGATTGCTGAAGAGTCAATGTTTTGTAGCGACAGTGGAGAGGAAAAACTCCCTTTTAACAGAATGAAGAGCCTCCAGCAAGAACCAGCGGGAGGCTCAGTGTGAGCTGACCATCTGCTGAGGCCCGCACTGGGGAGTTCAAAGGAGACAGAAGCGAGAGATACAAAAAGCAACTTTTAAACCAGCTCCACTTTTAAAGTCGAGTACTTTTCTGTCAAGACTGACAACAAGTTTTCTACTCGCCAATAAAGTGTAAAATAATTGCAAATATTATAGGTAATAAAATGTTGCGACTCCTGGAAGAGATTTGATCCTTAAGAAACGGGTGCAATACATTTTGTCAGAGTGGAGTTACCATATCTTGACGTCAGTAGAAAGTTCGACGCCCCGAGCTGATCTGGTACCTACAGAGGAACTGAACGAGTAAAAATGGTCTGCTTCCTTTTTTTTCTTTTACCCCTTTACAAACGTGTTTTTGTTAATGCTGCTCTACCCAAACCATTATCTTTACATTTCTAGCAAATAGCCATCGCGAGGGAGGGGGACCTGCTGACCAAAGAGCGTCTCTGCTGCGGCCTCTCCATGTTCGAGGTCATCCTGACGCGCATCCGCAGCTTCCTGCAGGACGGGGTGTGGCGTGGACCTCCGCCCACCAACGGCGTGATGCACGTGGACGAGTGCATGGAGTTCCACCGCCTGTGGAGCGCCATGCAGTTCGTCTACTGCATCCCCGTCGGCACACACGAGTTCACGGCAGAGTAAGTAGCATCTGGCTGACATCTGTCAGCGCATGGCTTGAAGGTGGGAGCTGACTGTTTAAAACCCTTGGCACATGTCGGCTCGTTTGAAACCTTTCATTGGCTACAAAGCCCAACAGCCCACGCGGTTTTAACCAATAACAGCCAGACTCTTTAAGGAGTAAAAGCGTGCATCACTGGGGGACTGGAAGTGAGATTTCGGGGACTATATCTCGCTCAAATTGCGCCATAAAAATATGTAGACACTTGTATCTTGTAGATAAGAAGACGATGTAAAGAAACACACAAAACCTTAGCAAGATGCTAAGCATTAGCTTTGACCAGCTAACTATCTGATGTCAACAACTGGATTTTCTCATCATGGAATATTTGTATAAAAAATATGCTGGATTACTTTTAATCTGTGGACCCTTATGGACGAATGGAGTATAAAAAATTGAAGATTAGATTTATAAAACGGCTTCTGGATGCCTTCATGGGTATGTAGCTGTAGCTGCTTTAGATTGAAACTGACTTCCTGTCTCGTGTTTTGTTGCAGGCAGTGCTTTGGGGACGGCCTAAACTGGGCGGGGTGCGCCATCATCGTGCTGCTCGGACAGCAGCGCCGTTTTGACCTCTTCGACTTTTGCTACCACCTGCTCAAAGTCCAAAGGCAGGACGGCAAAGACGAGATCATCAAGAATGTGGTGAGTGTATTTCATTGGCTGCAACTGTGAAATCACAGCAATAAAAAATCAAATCAAATAAAAAAAAAAAAACAATTCAGAAATAATCCTTTGAAAACTTTCCTTTAAAAAAGGTTTTAAGAGCAACTTTGCGGTTTCCTGAGATTTTATTTTTTTTTTAAATATTCTATTTAAATAAATTTTTTTGATTTTATATTTAGTTTTTTGTAGTTTCCCTTCATTCTGTTTTATGGAGGAACATTAAAAATCTGGATTATCTCCAGTCCTCCTGTGTTTACATAGGAGCAGAGATGACTCCCCTCTATGGATGTAGATTAATTGCAGCATTTTAAGAAATCTTTAAAATAATGAAATCCATTATTAGCAGTTATCTAAATGAATCTGATTTTAAAGTTGTCTTGGTATTTTAGATTATCTATTTACACAACATTAGAAAAAAAACATAATTCTATTTACTTTTGTTGTGGAGTAATTTAGTGATTTCTAACCAGCTGCCAACATTTACTGATCCTCAAAGCTGTATAATGCTGCTTTTTCACTAGTACCAATTTAGAGCGGTTCACTACAGACCCAATCACCTTTTCAGCGTTTCCATGGTAACCATTACATTGATCTGCGGCTGTTTTTAGAGCCTGCTCAGTTTTGGTTCCAACCGCTGCGAGTTGGCTTAAAAACAGCATCAGAGGACTGACGGTCACCAGTTGGTTAGTGGGCGGAGTCACTACTCATAGCTTGTTTTCATAAATAATATCTTTTTTTTTTTTTTTTTACAGTGTCCTGTCTGGCAATGTGGCAATAAGAATAATTATCTTGATGCCTAAAAAAGAGCTCCAACAGATTTTACTTTCACAAGTGTGAGCAGTACGGGCAATTGCTATGTTGCTCCACGTGTTTCATGCATATAAATTGCTTTATTATAGCTGTTTGTTTGTATGTTTTATAGCTTATATGGACACTGCAATGTAAATAGAACAGAAGAGGTAAAAACAGAAGAAAAAAAGAAAAGAGAAAAGATGAAAGAGGAGATGGAAAGGAGAAAATAACAAAACAATTTTCAGTCTGCTTCATCACCTGCAACGAGATGCTATAAATAATATCTTTAACTAATAAATAATGTTTATGTTGAGCTTATTGTGTATTTAAGCACTATTATAAGATGGAAGCAGGTAGTGTTAGCACTAGCTAGCTTTAGCTTAGCTTTACACGTGGGTGGGTCTGTGGGTCTAGATACGGCTGAGGTGGTGAGGAAGTGGGGGTAAGGACATGAGGGCCATAAAGAGCAGGGTTCGGGTCCCAGCGTTCCCACAGACCTCGCTCTGCTAGCTGGTACAACTTCATGAGTTGTTTTCCAACATTGCTGTCATACAAACAAAATGAGCCGGCCTCCTGTCTGTTGCACTGTCTGCGCTCACCTACAATTACAGCGGGCAGGGAAGTCATTGCGTTCACTGCGACACCTACGCAGAGGACCTAGTTTGAAAGTATAAATCAGGGTTTAGCAGCAGGTAATGTTAGCAGCAGGTAGTGTTAGCTTAACTTTACATGTTCATCCTTCCATTTAAAACCACATTCTCATCATAGGTCCGGCCCCCACTGAGATGCTGCTCCATCATAATGGAAAATGGATGAATCTGGGTTCAACTGACCGGAATAGATGAGTTACTAATGGAAAAAAGGCAAAACATTGGTTCACAGTTAAACAACATAAAACACTCGGTAGTGTTAGCAATAGCTAGTGTTAGAAGCAGGTAGTGTTAGCAGCAGGTAGTGTTAGCAGCAGGTAGTGCGTTCACTGCAGGTGGTGTTAGCAGCAGGACCTAGTTTGCAGTATAAATAGGGTTTAGCAGCAGGTAATGTTAGCAGCAGGTAGTGTTAGCAGCAGGTTACATGTTAGCAGCAGGTAGTGTTAAAACCACATTCTCAGCAGCAGGTAGTGTTAGCAGCTGAGAGTGTTAGCAGCAGGTAGTAATGGCAGCAGGATGAATTAGCAGCAGTTAGTGTGACCGGAATAGATGAGTTAGCAGCAGGTAAAAGTTAAAAGCATTAGTGTCAGCAGCAGGTAACATAAAACACTCGGTAGTGTTAGCAATAGGTAGTGTTAGCAGCAGGTGGAGATGTTACTTAGCAGGTAGTGTTAGCAGCAGGTAGTGTTAGCAGCAGGTGAGGTGGTAGCAGCAGGTGGTGTTAGCAGCAGGTGGTGTTAGCAGCAGGTGGTGTTAGCAGCAGGTGGTGTTAGCAGGTGAGGTAGCGCTTAGGCAGGTAGTGTTAGCTACGCAGGTGAGTATTCAACAGGTGGGGTGTTGAGTTGAGCAGCAGCCTTGAGGTGGTGTTGGCTGCAGGTGGTGTTAGCTGCAGGTGGTGTTAGCAGCAGGGTGGTGTTAGCAACTTCATAGTTGTTTTCCAACAGGTGTGTAGCAAACAAAATGGTGCAGGTGGTGTTAGCAGCAGGTGGTGTTAGCAGGGAAGTCATTGCGTTCAGCAGCAGGTAGTGTTAGCAGCAGGTGGTGTTAGCAGCAGGTGGTGTTAGCAGCAGGTAGTAGCAGCGGAAAGTTACATGTTCAGCAGGTGATTTAAAACACATTCTCATCATAGGTCCGGCCCCCACTGGTGATGCTGCTCCAGGTAATGGTTGGCTGAATCTGGTGTTCAACTGACCGGAATAGATGCAGTTGCTAAGTGGAAAAAAGCAGCAGGTTGGTTCACAGTTAAACAACATAAAACACTCGGTAGTGGTAGCAGCAGCTGGTGTTAGCAGCAGGTGGTGTTAGCAGCAGGTAGTGACACCTACGCAGAGGACCTAGTTTGAAAGCTAAATCAGGTGGTGTTAGCAGCAGGTGGTGTTAGCAATAGGTAGTGTTAGCTTAACTTTACAGCAGGTGGTGTTTAGCACCACATTCTCATCAGTGGTCCGGCCCCCACTGAGATGCTGCTCCATCATAATGCAAATGGATGAATCTGGTGTTCAGCTGACCGGAATAGATGAGTTAGCAATGGTAGTGTTAGCAGCAGGTGGTGTTAGCAGCAGGTGGTGTTAGCAGCAGGTGGTGTTAGCAGCAGGTGGTCTTAACAATACAGTAGGTAGTGTTAGCAGCAGGTAGTGTTAGTAGCAGAAGGTGTTAGCAGCAGGCGGTGTTAGCAGCAGGCGGTGTTAGCAGCGGCTGATACTGCACAGCCAGGTATTGTTTTGGGGCCAAAAAATGTAATCGCCGCAACACTAATCAGTGGTTCACAGTTCAGCAACATAAAAAAATGGTAACAACGCTACCATTTTGCCTTCCTGTTACTCTCCCAAAAGCTTGCCCTCTCTCACCTCTTGAAGACTAAATGTATTGCAGACGCAACTTAAAACATCTAAGAAAAAAGTTTTTATCCCTGTCTCCTCTGTCTTTAATTTTAAACATCCTCTCCAACTCTAAAGTATTTAACCTTTGGTCGTCTTTTCACTGTAATTACTTTACATACAGGAGAGTGGCGGCCTAAGGTTGGAGCATTGCGCTTTGATCTCAGAGGTTCTGAGTTCCACTTCCACTCCCACAGACTGCCACTCTGGGTCCCTGAGCAAGACCCTTAACCCCACACTGCTCCTCAAGGGGATGGGTTAAATGCAGAGTTAATTTCGTTTCTCTGTACTTGTGACAGTGGAATGACAAGAAAAGATGGGGAAAAAAATAATATGTGCGGCACATTAAAAGAGTTTTTTCTTTTTTAAATTTCATGTTTAAATTTGATGGGAAAGGTGTCACCTTTCTTGCATCTCCAGTAAAAAATTTTGAAATGTTGAAGGGGCAGGAATACTTTCAACGATGTGTGATTTTTAAAATTTAAATTTCGCATTCTTGTTTTCCTCCGCAGCCCCTGAAGAAGATGGCCGACCGCATCAGAAAGTACCAGATCCTCAACAATGAGATATTCGCCATCCTCAACAAGTACATGAAGGCGGTGGAGACGGACAGTTCCACCGTGGAGCACGTTCGCTGTTTTCAGCCACCTATACACCAGTCCCTGGCTACCACGTGTTGAAACCACCAATAGTGCTCACGCTGTCTGAATGAAACGCTCTCACACCCATACATTCATTCCTCCTTTAGCTGTGATGCTAACGTCTGCCTCGCCGCTGACGGCTCGTCTCGGCTTCATCGAAAAAGCATCCGACTTTTGATTCTTAATAAAAGTGGAGCGAAGCGGTGGTTTAAATGTTTTCACATCTTTCTTTTCTAATTAATCTAAGTTTATATTCTGTGTCTCTCACTCAGAATCATGCATGCCTTCTTCTATCATTTCAGCTGCTCAGTTTTGTATCTGACCACCAACTTATGGGCCAAACTAAAGTGAATCTAAGTTCAAAATCTATTTAGCAAAATTTAAAGGCAGTTCTGATTTGGTAGTTGGATAAACTAAACAGGTTTTTCTGATCTCCAGAACAATCAGCCACATCGCCCACTCTCACGCTGCAAAAACATTCTGAAAATGAGTTAAAATTTCTTAAATTAAGTGTATTTACCCTTAATTTTATGGAGCTATAATGACTTGAGTAGGTAAATATGATAATCTGCCAATGGAATTTACTCTTAATATAAGATAATTAGGTATTATGCACTTGAAATAAAAGACTACAGTTGCTTTTCCTTATTTTAAATGTAACTTTGTCTCACTTAACTGCTCAAGTCAAGAAAAAATGCACAAATTTTAAGGAAAATTCAGTTTTTGCAGTGCATTACTCCTCCCACACTCAGCTTGCCTTTTTTATTTTTCATCTTCTGGCCTCATATTTATCCAATTTTCTTTGCTACAAGCTCCAGTGTAAAATTTCACTGTTCAAAGAAAAAAAAACATGAAATAATGTGTTTAGTGTTGTAATAGTCCTTGTTTTAAATTGTTATTAATATTTTAGTTGACATATTCTTGCCTCTGATACTTGCGGAAGAGGATTAGGGCCACTGAAAATAAAAAAAAGTTAACTGATTTTTACATTTTATTTCAGTTTAACGTGGGAAAAAAAAGTCAGAATTCAGAACTTTCTTCTCAGAATTCTGACTTTAATCTCAGAATTTTGGATCTTAATGTAGATGGGCAGCATGAAGGAATGAGATGTGGAGCACTCAGCTTCACTGACAAAGATGTGGGAGTTGTTTGAGGGTGGCCGAGTGACACATTGGTGGAAAGAGAAAAATGGCGGAATTAGGCAACTTTTGAGTGCCCACGATGGGACCCCTCATTAATGGAGGGCAGATGGTCATTAAAACAAGAGAGCTAGTCTCTAAAACAGACATGGCCTACTGATGGAAGATGCTAACATGTTTGTTAGCTGGCAGAATTCTGAGAAAAAGTCAAGTTCTGAGAATTATGAAATTAAAATCAAATTCTGAGATTAAAATGAGAATTCTGAGATTAAATCCAGAGAATTCATCTAGATTAAAATCAGAAATTCTGAGGAAAAAAGTTAGAATTCTGAAATTAAATCAGAAATTCACTAGGGGTAAAATCAGAATTCTGAGAAAAAAGTTAAGAATTCTGAGAAAAAGTTAGAATTCTGTGAGATTAAAATCAGAGATTCTGAGATTAAAAATCAGAATTCTGAGAAAAAAGTTAGAATTCTGAAAGGATTAAAATCAAAATTCTGAGATTAAATCAGAATTCTTCTGAGGAAAAAAAGTTGGAATTCTGAAATTAAAATCAGAATTCACAGAGATTAAAATCAAAATTCTGAGGAAAAAAAAAAGTTAAATTCTGAGATTAAAATCAAATTCTGAGATTAAAATCAGAATTCTGTGAGAAAAGTTAAATTCTGAGAGAAAAAGTTAAGTGCAAGTTAAAATCGAAATTCTGAGATTAAATCAGAATTCTGAGAAAAGTTAAATTCTGAGAAAAAGGATTAAATTCTGAGATTAAAGTCAAAGTTCTGAAAAATCAGGAATTCTGAGATTAAAATCAGAATTCTGAGAAAAAGATGAGAATTCTGAGATTAAAATCAGAATTCTGAGATTAAATCAAGAATTATGAGGGAAAAAAGTTAAATTCTGAGATTAAAATCCAAATTCTGAGAGTAAAATCAGAATTCTGACTTTCCCAAACTAAACTGAAATAAGGGTGAAATAGTTGGCAACTTTTTTTTTCGAGCCTAATCCTCTTCGTAGATACTGACTGGAAACCTCAGCTGTTCTTTTATCCGCCTTCCTTTGTTAGTCGAAAAGATTTTATATTCTGTAAATGAATATGGGTAATATTATTTACGGTTTTTGGTTGAAAGGGACCACGAAGTTGGCTTTTTATTTAATAATAAAATAAAGATTAGACAAATACCTCTAGGCTGTATGAACTTGTTTAAAGTGTGAGTGGATGAGCAGAAGCATTAAATGAAGCAAAAATGGGAACTAAAATGAATTAAAGGGCAGTCTAGCATATAGAGGCAGGATTTACTATGGTTGGATTATTTGTTTACCTTAGCAGTGTTATTAGAATATGCAAATTCCCTATTTTTGTTTCATATAAGTAAAGAATTGACCATGTTTTTCTTTCTGAATGACCACCTCTCAGACAGTAATGTGATCTGTTTCTGCTCGGTTCAGACAGAAAAAGGCTTCTTTTGTAAAATCCAGTGTCTTTCTTATTCTATTTATTCAACTTCAACTTATTGTTCATTTAAGGTTCAATCTAGTAAAAAAAAGAAGGTACCATTGTATCCTGTCTAAACTTCAGCATGGCAGATGTGATTTAATGTCATCGGTGGCTCCATTTGTGACATGAGGCTTTGTTTATGATATGGTTGTACAAGTGAAAATGTTTTGAAGTAAAAAAAATGGATAAAGGAATATAAAGTGTACAACAATGGTCCTGCAAAGGATCTGAACTTATGTTGTATTTCCATGAAATAAAAATGTTTAACTTAAAAGTTTGATTTTAATCTATTTCATCATGTGTTTACCTTTGCCTTTTCTTGTAATGCGAAGTGTAGGGGGAGTTTACTGGCGGCCCCATAAAACTCTGTTTCCATGTATGGTTAATACAACTATTCCTTAATTGTGCTCATTATGTTTTTGATAAAATTTTTTCACAAATCCCTTTTTTTGTCTAAAATACCATCAGAGAAAGGTCCACTTTGATAATAACTTAGCGCTTAAGTGTGTCTCGCAGCCCCCCTTCAGTTTGGAGACAACATCTAAAAGCACCATATTGGATGCCTCCTGCTCTCATTTGCTGCATTGCAGCTATTATTATTTCAGAAAATGGTCCAAACAGACACAGGAAGGAGCAGCAAACTGAGAGCTTAGTGCTTGAAAAAATCAAGAGACAGCATACAGCTGAGTACAAAACATAGAGAGGAAAACAGTGTTGCCAACTTATAATGGTTGCTTTATGTGTTGCTTCTATATTTGTCTTTGCCTAGCCACTTTTGTCAGACCCCTCAAAATTGGCCTCAAGGCACTTTGCAACTTTCTAAAATGGATATTAGCTCAAGGCTCAATACATAATAGGGTTTAGGTTTTGGTTGTGGTTTGGAGGACCAAATCTAGGAGATTTTTTTTAATGCTACTGGAGACTTTGGAGACATCTGGGGAAGCAAACTAAAGAGCAGCGACAACTTTGGGAGGGCTGCTCTCCAGAGAGCGAGTACAGAGACAAGGGAGGGCTAACGAGCTGGGAGCAGGTAACCCGCCACACGAGAGGGCCTGCTCTCCAACAAAACTATTACAGAAAAACCAATTCTAGAAAACATTAGAAAAAGAAGCACAATCAAGGCTCAATACATAATAGACTGGATATCTGTGATATTATATAATAACCCTGATGAAGATTCTCAGTCATCCAGATTATAGCCATTCCAAAAAAAGAATGTGCATTATTATTAACTATATAGTAATGCAGATTGATTAATGATGATTAATATTTTATGTTATCAGTGTATCAAAAATAGAAAACAGAGTGTTTATAAGTAGTTATAGAGCGTATATACTCTTTTTGATTTAACTGATTGGTTTATTTATCTAGCTAGCTACCAATTTTTTTTTTTCACTGATCTCTATTTATTCACTGGATTGCTCCATAGCCCGAAAAAAGTGAAGCCACCGGCACGCCATGTTGGTACTCCCCACTGTCATGCACATGCTCAATAAAAAATGCCTACATGTGTAGCAATTGGCTGAAGAAACAAGTCAGATGCTTGGATGCATTCTGGCTTTAAAACAAGAAGGTAAAAATGAGAGTGATATGATGCATGTAATTTGCAAAAGGACCACTGAGGAAATGTAAAGTGAAATATCACAGCGCGCTACTTGGCTCCTTTCAAACAATAGGTGCATAAAATTGAGTTAGAACTCGAATCATGACTTTACTTTGCCAATACCCACCCTAGTCAATACCTGTTTGCTCCTTTTTAGTTTTGTACATGAGAATTAGGCTTTGGCCCCTCCAATGGGCCTTTATCCCGCTTTAGTCATGTACAGAAGAAAATCCAATTTAGTTACTTTCCTTCACAGTGCATGGCGTATGGCAATCTCTCCTTAAATAGTTTTTGTACATGATTAAAAGGATCCCGTCAATGTAGTTTAAAGTCTATTTTACAGTACAAAACTAAAGGAAGAGTGGCATAAATCTGACATCTTTCACATTAGTATTACTAAATTTGTATGCTGGTCTGACCAGAACGCACTGGCTTGTTGGGAAGATAAATTCACATCTAATTTCACCGTCGGGTGGATGCAGGTAATTCAGTTCACGCCACCAGGGGTAGCAACCCTGTGTGCAATGCACCAATGCCGCACCGCAACCCCAGCCACCCCACTGGCCAGGTGTAAATTCCGTAGGAGCATCAGTTTAGCATTTCATCCCACTCTGCACAGCCAGCCATTGACTTAGCATTAAAAATCACACAATAAACCATGATCTGAGTAGATGTTTATATTTTTTATTTACATTGGGCTCTTGATTTCACGGTACGTTATTACATCATGTTCTACTCCCCCATGTGAGTTTAGTGTCATTTGGAGCAGTTCTGAAGATATTCCGTTAGGTTATATCCAAGTAACTTCCTAGTCTTCCTATGAGCAACGACTTAAAGGCACAAACTAAACTGTTCATCATGTATTCTTTATGGTACAGCCATTGGCCAGAACATGGAGGACAATCACTGTCCCCGAGACATCCACAGTTATATTTTTAAAAAACAAAGCGAGTGTGTATGACGTCATCCGCGCGTCGGACTGGAGTTGTTACAGCGCTACAGCCAATACCCTTCCTATTCATTCTCTAGCTTCATCTGAATCGCTTCAATTCCATTTTGTAGAAGCAAGATCATCTGTGGTAGCAGCACTAGACATCTTCCAGGCATGTGGGGAAAACTAGCAGCAGTTCAGCAAACAGATGAATGAATGAATGAATGAATGGTAGCCAGCTACATGGATGACGTCATACACGCTTCCCACTTTGTTTTAACTAATATGGGTGAAGGTAGAGGCATGATATAATAACGTAAATTCAATTCAATTCAATTCAGTTTATTTATATAAGAGCCAAATTCACAACACGCTTCGCTATGTCATCTCAAGGCGCTTTACAGTTCAACCAGATCATCCAGTCAAATTGATTACAAGTTTTCTACTGTCTAATGAAAACCAGTTGATTTGCATCGACTCATTGGATCTCAAACAGAAACCCCGGGCACTAAGCATGCTTGTAGCGACAGTGGAGAGGAAAACTCCCTTTAACAGGAAGAAACCTCCAGCAGAACCAGGCTCAGTGTGAGCGGGCTATCTGCTGAGGCCCACTGGGGTTGAAGGAGACAGGAAGCAGAGATACAAAAAGCAGCTGTAAAAGCTAGCGTCCCCGGCCCAGGAAACACACAGCCAGGCAGATCTAGCTCCAAGGCAGCTCCCATGTCAGAGGAAGGATGAGAGCACATCCAGTTAGTCACGGTCGTTGGAGAAACAGGGACCACACTTGGAAACAGGCAGATCTCCAACATCTATAAACAAGGTGTTGATGGAAGCAGCACATGATGGTAACACTCTCCAGGATGGTGTCAAGCCAAACAGGAACAGACGAGGCAAAGCTACTCTGAGGAAAAGCAGA
>JAGKQL010000006.1:4047578-4101352 GCA_018398635.1 Cyprinodon brontotheroides | reverse complement strand
ACTTCGCCAAGAAGTTTGGCAGGTGGTTACAAGAACTTCCGCGGCGGGACTGTTTATCTTCCAAAACAATAATGGCGCTTCTGCAAGATATCACAGTCATGGAACTGGATCTAGAGTTGCTAGACATCGAAGAGGAACAGGTTCTGTTAATGGAGTTGGCAAAAAGACTGATTAACCTTTCGTTATCGTTGTCCGTTGTAGTTCCTCGGTTTTTAAAAATGGCGCGGATAACTGAAAACCTTCAGCGGCATTTTGCTTTCTCTTTAAAGTCTGAGAACCGTCTAAACGACGGCTTTGGGAGTTCTAGTGTTAAAGAGAAACGTTTTGTCTTCAGGTTTCTGCTGATTCTACAAAGAAGAGGATAAATTCCCTCACTATGGAGCTGATGGAAGCTCGGAACAACCTGGATGCTAAAAATAAGGTATGAACACTTTTTAATTGTTTTTAACAGCAGGAAAAGTTTCTCAATTGTCTTGACTGTGTTTGTGAACTCAGTTTTTTTTTTTCTGTTATCCAGGAGTTAAGCCTTCTGCATGTTACCACTGAAGGCCAAATGAAGGCGTTGGAAAGTGAGCTCAATGCGGCCAGAGCTACGGTCTCTTCTCTGCAGGACAGGAATAAAGATCTGGGTAAGAAGCAGCTTTCTAATGTTGAGATAAAGATTTTGCTTTTTATGGAGGAACAGCATCATATATTTTTCCGTTCCTCTTCATGTGAGCAGTTCTTAGATTTTCATATGAAGTCCCACTGCATGTCTCAGTCCATCAGAGTAACCCTGAAATCCCACATCCTCCGCTCTGCCCCGCTCCAGTCCCCCCAGTTCTCCGATATCCTGAGTCTCCCTGATATCGATAGTTGTTCACAGATAAATTATCCTGGATTTTAGACTATGGGAGGTGATGTTTCTTTTTTATGCAAGTTAGGGCGTGCAGGCAATACAATAATTGGTGCATCATGTGCGGATTAGAACTTGGTCATTGGTCATTTTCAAAAAAAAAAAGGTGAGCTTCAATGACTCTGAATCCAAAGCTCACCACAGAAATATGCCTGAAAGTGTGCAGAAGAAGCTAACGGGACGAGCACTCGTAGGAAGTGTGTAGGTACCAGATCTGCTCGGTGACCTTGCCCTTTTTTATGACGTCATCATATGTCGTTACTCATATTTGCTATTATTTTACGTTTTATCGGCGTGCTAAAGTAGCCGAAAGTAGACAAACTCGTTTTCAGTATTGCAAGTACCGCTTCTAAGAAGACTCAGATCTCTTCTGGAGTCTCAACATATCATTACCTATATTTGCTATTATTTTTTTGACGCTTTCTGGGATCGGGCGCTCTAATGGAGTAGCCGAAAAGTAGAAAAGTCCACAATCAGTGTCAGTCTTGAGGTCAAGTATTCACTGTGTTCTCAAGACAGAATTTTCGAGCTCTGCCCATTTAACAAGGTGGAGCAAAAACATCTGGTCAGGAGGAGGACAAATGGCTAATGACGCTGATTCTCACCAGATGGATTTGCGTCACGATATCCATCTGGAAACCTTCCGCTGAAAGAGTAATTTTGGGAAGGGGCTTAAAATATGGAGCTGAGCTGGATTGGCCTATGTTGCATATAGACGGGCCAAATAAACCCAATCAGATCAACGGCTATATGACGCACCATTAACAGAGTTTACCTGCAACTTATAAGAGGAGCCAATTGATAGATCAAACTCGAATTGCCACGAAACCAGTCGGGAGAAGAGCAAAAACATCTTTTCTCTTCTGAGAAAAGCCTCCAGAGCAGCTAGTTTTGCAGATGGATTCTTCTTTCCGTCAGTGAAGAAATACTCTGTAATTCCCATAAACCAATCAGATCAGCGAGAAGCATGCTCTAACAGGCGAAGAGGAGCCAATTGATAGATCACGCTTAACGGAAGCTTAGTTTCATCGAGAAAAGCCTCCCAGCAGTAGCCGCCATGTTCTTAGACTGAATCCGTCGCTAGCGCTTCGCTATAAGCCACACCTCAACGCAGCTTCCTCAAAGCTAACGCTGATTGGACGCTCGCTTGGTGAACGGCTCCAAATTTTCTTCAACGGAGAGTCTCCAGACTGATCTAAGCAAGTGAAACCTTGAAAGCTCGCTGAGATCAGGAGATGGTCTCATGAGGCTAGATCAATGGAACATCTTTTAAAAAAATGACTTTTGTAGAGATTTTAGACAACGAAAACAGTTATTTTACTTATTTTAATTTTAGAAAACGAACGGTTTTGACAAGTTAAAAGTAGTGTAGCTTAATCTGGCTAACTGACCGAGCTAAAAGAGGCTAACCTGTTAGCTACAGAGCACAGCTAGCCACAGTGCTACCCAGATCTCCCCCTTTATATCAGGGTCTAACAGTTGCTTTGTTCACCATAAACAGATTTTCCAGCTTTATTATTAATCAGGTACGGCTTCATCTTTCATTAGAAATGCTAGCGCTACAGATGCTCTCAACACACAGACGGTGGAGGCCCGAGCAGATCTGGTACCTACACCCGCCTTACGTAAACATATCACCAGAATGACTGATGATATGATGAGATGATCTACCCGGAAATAAAAGATCGTCCTCTATACATTTAAACATGTTTTTTGTTTTTATTTAGAGGATCTCCATCAAGTGACGAAAACCCAGAATGCAGAGCTGGAGATGGAAATCCAGAGGTTAAATGGTAAGATTTTTAGTTTTTCCTTTTTCTTGAAAGAAAATGATCTGTTGGCGAATAGTTTTAACTCTTTACTCTCCTGTTTTTCAGGTGTGATCCTAGAGCTGAGGGGAGAAATCCGAGTACTCCAGGAATACTTGGATGCAGCGAATGATCAGATTCAGGTTGAACCTACAGCTGCAAAAGTGAAACTTCTGAAGAAAAAAAAACTTGTAAAAGACATAAAGACATTTGTGTTTTTCCAAATAGGATCTCCGCTTGAAGATCCAAGAGATGACGCAAGAGAACAATCCTGCTGAACACCAAGGGGAGAAAATAAAGTAAATGTTTACAACTTTTCCCCTTCTAATCTGAGCTATCGGGTATCTACTGTTCACTTATCGCAGCTTTCTGCAGGCTTCTAGAAATGGAGGTGGAACAAAGAGCAGCAGAGCTGCAAACCACACAACAGTTATTGAAACAAAAAGAGGAGGAGGCCGATAACTTTGAGCAGGAGCTACAGGCATCCAAGACGGCTCTACTGGAGGCGGAGAGGAGGTTAGAAAACCAGGAGCTGGAGCTGAAATCTGCTCAGAAATCAGCCGCCGACACAGAGAGGCAGCTGGAATCGGCCCGCCACGAAGCTGAAGACTCTCAGGCAGACGTCCGTCAGAAAGAGGCGGAGCTCTCCAGGCTGAGGGAGGTGCTCCGGAAAACGGAGAGCGAGCTGCAGGAGAAGGTGGCACATCTGGAACAGAAGTGTCTGATCTCAGAGGAGCAGAGAAGTACGTTTACCTGCAGCTTCTGCTGTTTTATCAGGTCATTTAAAGATTCATTATTCATGTGACACTAATACCTTTGTATGGTTTTAGCTAAGACTCAGGATGAACTGCTTAGGAGAGTAGAGGAGCTGCAGAATGAGCTAAACTTCTTACAACAGGCTGAAAGGGACAGACTCAATCAGCTGGAGCAAGAGAAGGCGGCGCTCACCGAGGAGCGGGTCAGAGAGAAGGTTAGAAAAGATGAATCCTCAGTATCGTTTATTTTAAAAGAATAAGCTGGAGCACAGCGCTAGATTTAGGAAACGCCCTTCCTGTCGGTGTCTGCAGGCTCTGGTGGACTCTCTGACTGCGCTGCTGGAGCAGGAGAGGGAAGGCTCTGAAGAGCGAATGAGACACCTTAAGGAGGAAATGGAGGAGGTGCTGGGGGAGCTGGCCGTCATGGAGGAGCAGGAGCAGAAGAGCCAGGAGCTGGCAGAGAAGAGGCAGGTGGCTCTTCGGCGCCTGCAGAGGGAAAAAGAGGAGCTGGAGAAAGAGCTGAAGGAGACAAAGGCCCAGATGGAGGGGTAGGTCAAAGGAAGCCCGGCAGAATATGGCGGAAAAATGAGCCTGAAATGTTCAGCTCAGCGTTTGATACTTTCAGACCGCAAGAATCAGAAGCAGCTAGTTTACATCACAACATGTCAATGGTACAGACCACGCTTTAATATTGAGCATAAATCAAAAAATGTCTGCGTGCCAAGCTTCATCACGGCAACACACTGCTGTAAGAGTATAACCAGGAATCCAGTGTAGGAGGGCAAAATATAGGTTTAGCGCCACACACTTAGTGGCATGGGAGGGAAGAAGTACGCCCAGGAGCAAATGGATAAAATAGACCAGAGAAAAAAAAACATGCATTAATTTTTCTTGCGGACGTGGCCGATGCATGGATCGTCGACTGTTGGATACGATGCATCGATACAAAACCATTATTATTTACACCCCTTGTGTCATGTATCTTAGTGGGTCTCTGGTGTTCCCACAGCATGCTGATCAGATTTTAAAACGGTCGCTTGCCGAGTCATTTGACTCGAATAAACATGCGTCAGTGAGCTGACATTAGTCCTTCAACATTCTTTCAAATTAATAAAAAGTGAATTTTGATTAAGTTTATTTGGATGTTTAATGTTCTGTTCACTACGTGAATCATGTTATATCAGACAACCATCTCACTAACGATGCAGAAGGTCTCAGAAAAGCTTCAGATATGATGCACTTGGTGTTAAAGGTTTTTCTTTCATAAATGATTGATCTGTTTTACGGTTTGTATTCTAGCTCTAAAACATGATTAAATTAGCTCTTTTTAAAACCCGTTTCCCTTTAGGAGCAGTGATGTAGCAGCGATGAAAAGCCTCCATCTTGCAGCCATGAGTGAACTCCAAGAGGCATATAACAGCTCGCAGAAACAGATGGAGGATATCGCCACAGAGCTGCAAAGGTGAGCATTTCCTGGAGTTCTTCTGCTTTAAAGTCTGTTTGATTCATGTTGCCTTTAGAAGTTTTAAGTTCTGTCCGTATCCCGGCTTCACACGATGCTCGTCTTCCTTTTTTCAGCACCAAAGAGGCTCTAAAGGAAGCTGAAGGAAGACAGAGGGAACTGGAGGCGGAGGTGGGGAGAGTGACCTGTCAGCTGAAGGAGGCCATGGACAAAATGGTTGAACAGAAGGAGGAAGAGATCAATAGAGTGAGGGGGTGGACCGACGAGCAGCAGGAGAGACTGGAGGCTGAAGCAAAAGCAAGGGAGGAGAGTTCAAGGTATTCTTAAACCTCACCGCGCTTCTGCTAAAATGACTTTTCCAGACTTTTTAGGTTTTTAACACTAGGACTTTCTGATCCTACTACAGGCTTCCCACAGATCCTTAAACGGTCTTAAAAGGCTTTGAAGTCTTTAATATAAAAATGTCTTAAATTAGGGATGCACGATATTGGGATTTTGGTCGATATCCCATATGCGCCGATATTTTAAAACTCATGTAGCCCGATAACCCGATATCGATACAGATGTTAAAGCTGGACAAAATATAAGTAGTCATTGAAAATAGCAGTTTTGTTATCCATTTCTGACACTTTGATAAATAATATAAACTCAGCCATATTTTCATATGCGTTGATATCAAATTGATTCTTTAAAAGCACGTATTGATCTATTTTGCTTTCAAAATCTAGTGAAATTTCATGGTTCTGTTACAAACTCTGTGATATTTTGCAAATTCTTGTGAATTTTGTTAGTAAAATAGATGGAAATACAGCATTCTAATATCAACATATAAAAATATGGCAAAAATTTAAAATTGTTAATTTTTATGGGATTTAAATGCTTATACTTTATGACATATACTTAATATTTCAGGTAGCAAAGAAGATTGATATGGTGTTTTTAAATGGCAATATATCAGCATATGAAGATGTGGGATATTTTAAATGTATCAATATTTTTCCTAAGTCTTTAGAAGTTTTTAAGTCTGTAAAAAAGTTTTTGAGGAGGAAGAAAGAGAGAAACCATTTTTTTTTTTTTTAGACTTTAGAGCCTCGGAAGCTGATCAAATATGGGGTTAAATATAGGTGGGGTGTGATGTCCAATATTCAGTTTTAAGGCGGATAACCGATGGGGGGCGATTATATCGTGCATCCCTATCTTAATCAGTCTTTCATAGATCTTAAAATTGTTAGCACATCATAAATATTTTATTTTTGTAATCCATAGCAAACATTAAAATAATTTACATTTTCTTACATTTACTGAACCACTTGTTTGTAATTTAGTTCAGTTTATTTATATAGCACCAATTCACAACAACACATGTCAGCAACTCATTGACTCTTCAGCAATCCCTCACACTAAGCCAAGCTTGTAGCTACGGTGGAGAGAAAAACACCATTTGAACAGGAAGAAAGCTCCAGCAGAACCAGTCTTCAGTGTGAAATGGCCATCTGCTGAGGCCCACTGGGGTTCAAGGAGACAGAAGCATAAATCAGTCAAATATATAAGAATGTTTTATCACACAGGTTCAAGTTTGAAATTACAATTTTATTTACAGAAATTGATTGATTATTAAACCCCCCCACCCATTCCCCACCCCCACCCCCCAGACCACCTTTTTCATTTCTAAAAAAAATATTAGTGTTTTTGTGCAGTGACACTTGAAAGTAGCCTCGCAGAGACCATCCTGATCAGTCTCGCGAGCTTCAAGGTTTCACTCGCTAATCAGTCTGGAGACTCTCCGTTAAAGAAAAATTGGAGCCGCTTCACCAAACTTAACGCCCAATCAGCGCTACGTTGGGCTTTGAGGCGGAGGTTAAGAGTCGCACTACAGTTCAGTCTAAAGAACATGGCGGTTTCACAGCCCATGAAACTAGCGTTAGCGCGGCTAACTGCAGCAAGTTTTATCGTGAATTACAGAGTATTTCTTCACTGAAAGAAGAGCAAAACACTGCTCTGGAGGCTTTATAGAGGAAAAGATGTTTTGCTCTTCTCCCCACTGGTTTTAGAAGCAGAGTTTGATCTATCAATTGGCTCCTCTTCGCCGGTAAGCTCTGTTAGTACGCCATATGCTTCGTTGATCTGATTGGTTTTATTTGGCCCGTCTATCACCAACATAGGCCAATCAGCTAACCAGTATTTTCGCCTCTTCCCAAAATTACTTCAGCGGAAGGAAGGTTTCCAGATGGATATGCGGGGCAAATCCATCTGGCGGAGTCAGGTTAGCGCTGGATTAGCACCTGCCGATGTTTTCTTTGCTCTTGCTAAAGCTGCTCTTCAGGTAACCTGCATGTGGTCGGCACGGCAACCTTTATCTGAATATAGTAGCCTGGGGGCTCCGGTTTGGCTTTTAGGCTGCTGAGTGTATCAGTGACCCATCAGACAAAAGTTTTACTATTGTCTGATGGGTTACTGATGTTTGCGTTTTGCCGGGGTGGGCGATCATCCTCAGTCAGAATCTCAGTCGCTTCCTATCCAGTCCCCCTCACTGGTCTCTCCCTTTCGCCCGAATCGCTATCATCGATATTTCTAAAGCCTGTTTCGCTGTTAGATTTGTTCTGAAAGCCATTTTTCTATACTAGCCAAAGACTGTTTCTCAATTCACAACAACGTGAGTACGGACTCGTGTTCTCACCAAGTCTGTTCTTGACAAGAACACAGTAAAGTCTGGACTCTGGGAGAACGGGAGCACACAGTATAAATCTGGGTTAATTGGAACAGAAGCGTACTGATGACATCACCACACGCTCTGCTCATCTGGAGCTGCATTTCACCCCCTGTTATTAATAGTCTCTAGATAATAATAAAATACAATTTTTTTCATTTAGTGGAGGAATAATAGTTAAGTCAGTCACATAAACACAAACCAAATTAATATTTTGCCAAATAAAATAAAAAACTCTCCATCAGATCCAGCGGTCCTTCACACACAGCCGTGCAGAGAGAGGGCTGCTGCATGCAAACTATGCATTAAATCAGTAAATGTTTCATATAGTGACGCTTAAAGTTTAATATTCTCGCCTCAAATTACCTTAAAATGTACTTTTTATTGAACAACAGCAACAGAAAAGAAAACTTTTAACTTAATCCTCTGAGCTCTGTGAGCGCTTAACCTGGAAGCTGCTGCTGCAGCAGTGCATGCTGGGACAGCTTCAGTCTGGAACGGACACGCCTGCTCTGATGCATGCTTGGTAAAAAAAGGAGTGAGAACAACATCTTGTCTGTTCTCAGTCTGCTCTTCTCGTGAATTGGAACAGTATTAGGGCTCAGGATGATGACGTTTCACGATCACACGAGAACGCACAAATACACGGATTGAGAAACGGCCAAAGAGTTCTAGATAGAATGTTGGTTGCTAAGCAACAGTACAGAATGTCAATCAACCGCGGGAAGAATTTACAATGCAACTAATAGAGCTGTCAAAATGAGCGTTGTGGGAGATTGAGGGAAAATTAACCACAGTTATTTTTTATTTTATTAAAAGAAGTAAAGAAACAGCAGAAGTCAGTTAACAAGAGCAACATATGATTTATGTAAATAAAGTTATTTCCCTTTAAAATCTTGGTATTTCTAGTGTTAAAGGGTTTATTCTTTCTCTCGTAGGATGCTGCTTGAGGTGCAAGCTCGCCTCGCGCAACAAGAAGAGCAAATTAAAGCCTCAGACGCCAGTCATGCTGCTCAGATCAGCCTGCTTCAAAAGGAGCTCCAGACGCAGCAAAACGAGAAGGAAAATGCTCTGAGATGTGTGGAGGAACAGAGGAATGTGAGCGCTGCTGAGATCCAAAACGAGAGGGAAAAAGCCCAGAAACTCCTGGAGGAGCTCTGTCATCAAAAAGAGGAAATAATGAAGCGACTCCATGAAGAACAGGAGGAGAAAGCTCAAATCCAAGCAGCCCTTCAGGAGGAGAGAGCAGCTTTGGAGGTGGAGAGGAACCACCATCAGCAGGTCAGGTCAGAGCTGCTCGGGCTGCAGGCCGAGCTCCACAAGGTGGATGAGGAGCGGAGGAGTCTGCTGTCAGAAGTGGAACTGAAAAAGGAGTTCAGCCACGCGCTGGAGAAGGAGTTAATCAGAGCTGAAAGGGACAGAGATCAGCTTCAGTCTCGCCTGGATGACTCTGAGCAGGACAACGCCGCCCTCAAGGCCCAATTAGTCCACATGCTGGAGAAGATGGAGGCTCTGCAGCAGGAGCTGGACAGGAAGCAGGAGGATGGAGGAGCTCTGAGGGAGCAGGTGGAGGCTCTGACTCAGGAGAAGGTCACCCTGCAGTGGGAGATGGAGGAGCAGCGACGGGAACTCCAGAGACGACTAGATGAAGTGCAGGAGGAGAGGTGAGCAGCGGTGAATATTTCTCTGTGATGTGGTGCTCTTTTTACACCATCTGGAGTCACTAATTATTTTATCTTGAAGCTTCCCGCGTTCAGAGGTGGAGCTTTGGAAGAAACGATACGAGGAACTGATCTCCAAAGTCGGGCCTTTTCAGGTCAGCTGGAAATGAACGCCGAGCGTCTCTCTGTCTGCTTCTATAAGCTTTCCTTTCCTCACTGCTGTATCTACAGATGTTCACTTGTCAAACTAAATGATACTTGTGTGGATGTTCTCCCGCAGGAGCAACTAAACGCGTTTTCAGCCGAGCGAGATGCTCTGCTTAATGAGAACGGGGCGAACCAGGTAGAATTAAACAAATTAGCCGACGCTTACGCTCGCCTCCTGGGGCACCAAAACCAGAAGCAGAAGATCAAACATGTGATGAAGCTCAAGGATGAAAATATCTCCCTGAAACAGGTACAGTGGTTGAGCTACACTCTAGTTTACTGTGGAAACAGTTTTTTTTTCTTCAGTTATTTAAAACAAAAAAGATTATTTACTGCAGTTTTACATATTAAAACACTTTTTCTCAGCAGCAGCTAAGCTGTCTAACTGCTGTTTAAACTACTTCTGTTTATCATTGGTTGATGTTTAATGATTGTCTGATTAGGACTTTATATGAGCTGCTCTTATGTAGGGGTGTGGGAAATAATTGTTTTGGTGATATATCGTGATATTCGGCTGCCCAATATAATATCGATCTTTCACTTCTTAGTATCGATTTAAAAAAAAAAATGGTTACATAAAACCTTGACCCCATATATTTAACCCTATATTTGATCAGTTTGTGTTTCTAAAGTCTAAAATAAATAAATACTACTGCTTCTTCTTCTTCCTCAAAACTTTTTATATAATTTTAAAAAACTTTTTAAAGATTTAGGAAAAATATTGATCCATTAAAATATCCTAATATCTTCATATGCTGATATATTGCCATTTAAACACCATATCAATCTCCTTTTACTAATGAAATATTGCTATATGTCAACGCTGCGCTACTTAAATCCCCCTAAAATTCAATACTAAATGCTGCCATATTTTATATGTTGATATATATCTAAGTATTTTTACTAACAAAAATCTGTCACAAAGAATTTGCAAAATATCACGAGAGTTTGTAACAGAAACCCATGAAAATTTCTTTACCTAGATTTTGAAAGTAAAATAGGATCGACACCGGCCGCTTTTTAAAATGTCACACAGCTTATATTCCTGCTGAAAATATATTTCATATATTATTTTATTGCAAACGTGTGTCAGAAAGGGATAACAAAGCTGCTATTTTCAATGACTACTTATTTTTGTCCAGCTTTTAACATCGGTATTTGTATCGATATCGGTTATCGGGTTACATGAGTTTTTGGTATACCGGTATATCGTGATATCGCTAAAACCGGGATATCAAGGCATCCTTTAACGCAAAGTCAATGGCTGACGCGGCATCAAGGCGCAGCCAGCGCTGTTCCGAGCGCCGCTTTTGGAAGCGCAGCGCGATCGCCAAGCTTCTGGAGGTGCTTAAAAAATTGCACTTTTAGCTGCTACATTGACCTCACTCAGGCCGCATTCATGTGAAATTTCGCAAGCTGGAAGTCGCATAACAGCGCACGAGCTTCGCGAACACTGAGCGCAAACGCGACTACGCCTTTCGCCGGTGATTAATCTACGGATTCACCCTCTGCTTTACAGGCAGCGTCACTTCCTCAGTCACGCTCATGGGATGAATTTTTCCTCTTGTCATATTAAACACTCAAGCTCCTCAAACTTGTAAATCCAACAGTTTAAACTTGATATGTGAACAAAACCGCCTCAAAAGTGCAAACCTTTTTGTGAAAAGTGAAAAGTGAAGCCTCACTCGAAAGCGAAAGCAGACGTGACATTGCGAGAGGGGATTTTGAGCAGAAATGAGCTGCATTATCTTCACTGAACAAACCATATTTGTTCTGTAACAGCTACAGGGTGTTTGCTGGTCGGCCCCTCATTTGTTGATGTCTTCAGTCAACCTATTGGCTAGATTTGCAGCTGTGTGGCTTGAATTCATCTTGAGTACATCTTTCCTGCTCATTTCAATGTGAAAAGTCACGCGATCATCATTCCTAGTAGGGATGAAATGGTTGGCGGCCCCGGCCCACACGGCTTTCAAACCCTGGCTTCTTAAACGCACATGTAATTTTCTTTACCAAAACCAGCCTTCATCCATTTATACCGGCGTTTCGTAGGTCTGTAAACAATCTTTTTTTTATTCAGCCTTCAGAGTGAGAAGATTTTGAAACGCCGCTGCAAGGCTTCCATCTTTTAAGCTTCTAACCGCGTTTTTTTTACACGCTATGCGCCATAGCGCCGCTTCTAAACAATACTACATGCGCCGCTACCAGTATCACAACAACAATGGCGGCGCACTGTGTTGAATGGTTGCTGCTCATGCTATTCACCCTGCTGTCGGGCTTACAATAGAATCTTCTTCTTCTGGAATATCTCCAGGAAGAACACAGCAATATCGATATCCACGACATAGTTCAGCACCTGAATTTGACTGAACCACTCAAAATGGACCAAGAGGGCAACCATGTATAAAATATTAGTACGCATGCCCAACATTTCGCATTACCTATTTTTGTTTTGGCACCACAGCCACTTACAGGCCTGGCATACATTTTGTAGCGTTTTCATGTATTCGTGGACGATCACATTTATTTTACGCCTCCGCCTTTACGATAAACGCTCTTTGAGGCCAATATTAGCGTTTCGTTCGCTTTGACTTCGCGTGGACGGCCTATGAAAACCGCCCCGGAACCGCTCGTTCGCCGTGTTCGCTTTATGAGAAAAAGGAGCAGTGCATGAACCGAAGCGCTTACACTCCAGAGAAGAAGGTGGCGGTACTGCGAATTGTAAAGCCAACTACCAGTAGTAAACAAGAAGAAGAAGAAGAAGCCTAAGCAGCTTAGCCGGGTGTAGCAAAAAAAAAAAAAATGGGGAAAGAATAGGAGTTGGAAGACGCGCCAGCAGCACTTTTATAGGTCTGCTGTATGGGGACCACTTTGTACTTTGAGTGACCTACGATGACGGGCGGAAAGAAAGCTGTGGATAAAAGTGCAACAGTGTGCAAGACATGTTGCAACATGCTTTGTTTATGCTAACAGCAATATGACCAAAAATGTCATGCTAACCCCGGAAATCCCTCATATTCTGCCATGCCTCCCCCGCTTCCTGGCGCTTCCAGAATCGCTGCTTCAAAGCAAAGCCTACAGCCTCCGCCAGGTTCCCACAGGGTCCCCGCCTCGCTTCTGGAGTTCCTTTTTGAGATCGAGTAGCACGCGCCAGTGATGATTAAATTCAAAGCAGCAAAATACACGCGGAAATGATCCAGGTTTCCTCTGATCATTAAAAAAATAATTGTACAATTCATTAATTTTGGGGATTTTTTCATTAATTTTTGGGATTTTCCCAACCTTTATGGGATCAACATATACCGTAAACCGGTAAACTGCGGAACTTCGAACTGGTTTTGTGAACCGCTTCGCACCCCCTATATCCCTTCTAGACATCATTTGGTAAAAAAAAAATCAATCCAAAATCTATTTTTTTTACCCAGCCATATATCACTCCTCTGAAACAGTTTATTAATGCCTAAATTAACTTAAAATGTATAAACTCCTTGCTGGCAAAATATCTTCACTTTTATTATCCTCGCGGCTTGCAGTTTGATTATGCGAAAAGAAACGCTAACATCTACTTCCAGCCAAAAGTAGTGGAAAGTCCGCTAAAAGATGCATCCAGGCCACAGGCAGCTGTTGCTGGGGATTCCCAGTGACAGCTGCGATACCGTATGTGGGGGTCTGAGCGTCTCCCACAGAGAAATAATCTTTGAAGGCAGGATGGTAATCTGATAAACTGACTGCACAGAGGAAGTTACTTAAAAACATATTAAACTACTTTTTACCAATTGATGACAGTAAATATAGCCGCCATTGTTCCAGGCAGAGAAAGTGATAGAGTAGCTCGCCCACCGCGAAGTCAGACACTTTTTGACTGTGCAGCAAAGATGCTTCCAGCGCCGGCGTCAGAATCCAACTTGTACGCTGCATCAAAAAATAATGTTTTGCTGCTCCTGCTGTCCGGCGGTGTGAACGAAGATTTTATGTGAACCAGCGTTCGCCTTTAGATAGGGTTTAATGAATAATTGTCATTTTGTAGGCTTCATGTTTTTTTAATTAATATTTCTGTTTGTAGGAAGTTTCGAAGCTTCGCACACTCGTGAGCCGCCAGAAGAGCGATTTGGATCAGCTGAGAGGGAAACAACGTCGCAGGTTCGACCCCAGCAAGGCTTTTCATCATGACAAGGAAAAACGTTCAAAGCGGGAACCAAATTTCAGCCTCTTAGAGACGGTGAGACCTGATCGCCTTTATTTACTCCAGTTTGCTACAGCTGTGGAAAGTTTAGCTAATAATTTTGTTTCTTTTGATAGGAAACCGTAAAAAGTAGCCGAGGATCTTCTCAGCCGAGAGAGCTGGACCGCTAAAAGCTTTTACTAGTTTTATATTTCAGTTTTATCAAAAATGTGTTTTTAATAAATTTAATTCAGAGTTTTAACAAAAGGCTTGGAAGCTGTGTTGAAATGTTCCTATAGAAATTGTGTAAATAGTTTGGGTGGCTTTTATACATAAGCGGATAAAAACATTTAACAGGACCTTCTACTAATGTGGTGGCTGTAAATTCTCATTTTGTAAATAAAGAGATTAAATTTTTCCGTCATCAATGAGTTTAAAGTCTGATAAGCACCAAGCCTCAGTTTGCCTGTTTCCGCCACTGAGCTCTGCTTTTTCACTGGATTGCTGATGGCCCCTCTGCCGCCATCTTGGTACTCCCCACTCTCATGGAGTCGTGCCATAAACAGGCCTACATGTGTAGAATTTGGCTGCAAAATCATGCAGAAATCTGGCTTTTAGCTAGAGTAGAAACTGAAGCTCTATTGAGTTATTACACTAAGCATGCCTGTAGCGACAGTGGAGAGGAAAAGCTCACTTTTAACAAGAAGAAACCTCCAGCAGAACCAGGCTCGGTGTGGCTGACACCATCTGCTGAAGCCCACTGGGGTTCAAGGAGACAGAGAAACAGACATAGAAAAGAAACGCATAGATACAAAGAGGCAACTGTCCAACCAGCTCCACAGGCTGGCCCAGGCCATTTGCGTCCACACACACAGCCAGGCAGGCGAGCTCGGAGCCAGCTCCCATGTCAGAGGATGAAGAGAGCACATCCAGTTAGTCACAGTCAGAGAAACAGGACTACACTGGAAAGCAGGGGAAAACGCTAACATCTAAAAACAAAGGTGTTGATAGCAGCAGCAGCTGATATTTCTCTCCAGGATGGAGTCACAGCCAAACAGGAACAAGACCAGATGAAGAAGCACTATGAGAAAAAGCAGAGAGCAGAGCGTTAGAGATTGAACTAACAGATTCTGCAGAGTGGGAGAATAGAATGAGATAGAATGATAAAAAGGGGTCCCTATATCCTCCAGCAGTCTAAGCCTATATCAGCATATAGCAGCAGAACTATAGGAAGAGATAGCTCAGGATAACCTGAGCCACTCTAACTTTAAGCTTTTATCAAAGAAGAGAAGTTTTAAGCCCTAGCCTTAAAAGTAGACAGGGTGTCTGCCTCATGGACTAAAACTGGTAGTGGTGGTTCCACAGGAGGGGAGCCTGATAACTAAAAAGATCTGCCTCCCATTCTACTTTTTAAATTCTAGGAACCACTAGTAAACCTGCAGATTGAGGAAGCGAAGTGCAATCTGCTCTGTTAGAAACATTTATAGGAGATAATCAGATCTCTGATATCAGATGGAGCTTGGTCATTTAAGGCTATATATGTGAGAAGGAGGATTTTAAATTATATTCTGGATTTACAGGAAGCCAATGAAGAGAAGCAGGATAGGAGAGATATGGATATCTCTCTTTCATTTTCATCAGGACTCTGGCTGCAGCATTTTGGATCAGCTGAAGGCTTTTAACTACAGTTTGTGGACTTCCTGATAGTAAAGAATTACAATAGTTTGAATGATTTTAACACATAAGCAGATAAAAACAACTTTAAAATGTATTTACTGAGATGTGCAGTTATTTATTAATAAAGCAGGACTTTCTTTTAACTTAGTGGCTGAAGATGGAGATTTTTATTTTACACCAGTGAGTTTGAGACTCGTTCAGCTTTGATTGCATCATTTTGTCATGTCCCTCCTCAGCCAGTAGAGGGCACTGCAGGACTGCAGTTAAAGGTCTGGGTCTGGCTGCTGAAACCAGCACCTAAACACCAATTCTCATCATTGCAGGAGAGGAGCCTGAGGTTAAAGGTCATGAAGCTTTATTTACTCTTTGCTTGTTACACACTTCTCCAATAGGATGATTCAGCAGATTATTAAAAACTAGGGATTATTTCCACGTTTACAGCCCTGGAAAAAGCAGACAAAAAAAAACAAAAAACGGATCAAAGTTCAACTGTAGAGACGATTGTTTTCAGTTAGAATGTTTTATTGCATAAAGGGGAGTGGCGGCATAGAGCTTGGAATCCTGAGGTTGTGAGTCCGAAACTCACTCCCACAGACTGCCACTCTGGGTCTCTGAGGAAGACCCTTAACCCCCGATTGCTTCCTGGGCGCTGCACAGTGGCAGCCCACCGCTGCCCAAAGGGATGGGTTAAATACACTGTAAAAATTATTTAGAAATAAGTAAAAATTTCTTAAATTATTTGAGAAGGTAAATTAGGTAGTTTGCCAATGGATTATTTTTACTCATAAAATAAGATACAGGGTTCGTACGGCTGCTGGAAATCCTTGAAAATGCTTGAATTTTGGCGTCGTGTTTTCAAGGTTTGAAAAGTGCTTATATTTTGGATGAAATGCTTGAAAATGCTTGAAATTGTAACTATTTCTTTCGCAAAAAATACCTAACTGAATCGTGTGTTTATTAAATGGAGAAATAAAATGTTGGAGAGCCCGAAAATGAAACCTGCTAGCTTATGTGTGACTGCGATCTGCCAGTCTATTTCCATGTGTGACTCCGCCCCCATGTAAACCACTACTGCACCATGCCGGGAGGTTGTTGTTTCAATGAACGTTGGCTGGAAGATGAAAAATACAAATTATGGATTAAACAGGGACAAACTTTTAAAATGGATCTTGAAAGTGCTTGATTTTGACTTTGGAAAAGGTGTACAAACCCTGAAGATAATTAGATAATATGCACTTGAAATAAAACTGCAATTGTGTTTTCTTGTTTTAAGGGTAAAATTGTCTTCTTCCATTGGCAAAATGTCTCTAACGTCCTTAATTCAAGAGCAAATGCACTTAATTCAAGAACAAATGCACTTATTAGATTTAGATTTTTTTCCAGTGTGCAGAGTTAATTTCTCCCTTGTGAGATGAATAAAGTTTAATTTATTTTTCTTTATTTTGTCAGTTAAGGCCAGTAGTGTTTAGGAAGTTATTTCACCAGACTTTTAATCGTCCGATGGTGCGAACTGATGCCGTCTCTGATAACTTTGTTAGATTTTGTCACAGAACCACCGTATCATGTTTACCTTTCAGTGGATGTTTGAGGAAATGTTTTATAAACTGTGTTTACAGAGAGTCCTAAACATGAGGTGGGGGGAAAAAAATCCACCAGAAGGATCCTTTTTTTGACAAATGAATGAAATCTGAATCAGTTAAATTTGGCTGGTTCCATAATCACTGGAGTTAAAACACCATCTCTTCATATGCCACCAACAATCCCCTGATCCCCCCTAGAAATCAGAGCACATCAACCTGGTTTTAAAGTTCTTTAAGGTTTTAAAAGGTCTGATTTTAAGTGCTACAGAGAATAACCTTGAAAACTCTTGCATTAGTTAATAAATCCCTGAACGGTTCAGGTCTACAACACATTAAAGAGTTCCTCTCATCGTATCGACCTTCCAGAACAATCCGGCCTTTTGGTTCCAGTCTGCTTTCTAACCCCAGAACCAAACGAGCTGAAGCAGCTTTTGGCTTCAATCTGGAACAAACTTCCAGAAAACAGCAGAAACTCTGGATTCCTTTATCTAGACTGAAGATCTGCCTGTGTGGAGCTGATTAGGCAGCTCTAAGCTAAATATCTATTCAACATTATGATCTATGAAAGTTTTTATGATTTAGTTTGTTGATTCTGATGTTTTTCTTGCTTTTAATGCACATTTGTTCAGATGTTTTAAGGAACTAAAATGTTCTATAGAAATAATGTTGTCATGTCCCCTGTCAGCCAGTAGAGGGCACTGCAGGACTGCAGCCAAAGGTCTGGGTCTGGCTGCAGCCCTCTGCTGAAACCAAAACCTGAACACCAATTCTCATCATTGCAGGAGAGGAGCCTGAGGTTAAAGGTCATGAAGCTTTATTTCCTTCACTTGATAAGACATAGCCAGTGAATGTCGGGGCCAGAAATTGACTTCTGGACCTCCTTACACGCTATGAGTGGTGCTGGTTATGGAGCGGTCAGTTGCAGTAGTCCTCCAGGTGGTTGATGCTGCACGGCCTGTGGCAGCACTGCTCCACGATGCCTCTCTTCACCTTGGGCTTTTCACGGCCGGACAGAACCTTCCACAGATGCTCCTCCTCTCTGGCCCTTTTTGACAGCAGCCCTTTGAAGCACAGACAGTTTTAGTTCCTCCATGCTAATGTCAGTATTGATCTAGTTTACGCTTCAGTGGCGGAAAAATATGATGCAGAAGCGTGACGTAAGAGATCCTGATGGCTTCGAGAAGCAAAAAATTCTCAGATTTAAGATCTGAATAATGTTTTCAGGGAAAAGATTAATAAGGAATGTTGGTGTTGGAACAAATATATAAAGTTTTCTTATATTTACTCATTACTGCTCAAATGTGCTACAAATATTTATTTCTACTTTACTTAGTTCACTCTACCCAACACCAATGAGATCAGGTGGCTATAGGGTAAACAGTAGATCAGGGGTGGATTTAGGAAATGTAGGGGCCCTAGGCAAAAACAGGCTTGGGTCCCTCTGAATTGCCAAAATGTTAATAGAATAGACATCCATGATCTGTTCTAGGTTGTGTCCCTCTCTTCTTGTCCCTTTTCTTCTTGTTTTTTTCCTCTCTATGTTTTGTACTCAGCTGACTTTTCATGCTGTCTCTAAAGGAATGAAAGATTTTTCCAAGCACTAAGCTCACTTAGCTGATTGCTCCTTCCTGTGTTTCCAAAAAGGCCAAAGTAAATAACCCAGTCCTTCTTTTCACTGTAGACAAGCCATGATCTGCTTATCTGTTCTCCATTTTTTCATTTGGATGAAATAATAGCTGCATGAATCATGACAGCAGACAAGATAGAGGAGAGCAGGCAGGGGTTACCAATCTACCGGCTCTGGAGAGCAGAGTTCGCTGCTTTTAGATGTTGTCTCCAAAGTCTCCAGTAGCAGAAAAAAAGTCTCTAGATTTGGCGCTAGGAGCTTTTTAGAAATCAAAGTGCTAGAGGGGTCTGAAAAGTGGCTAAATATAGCGACTAAAAGCGCTAAGTTGGCAACACTGCTCTTTGCATGGTTTGTTTTCAAATGGTTTGCTGCTGTCTGTTTGGACCTTTCTGAACATGTGCAGCAAATGGACTGATCCAATATGGTGGACACTGAAGGGGGGAGCTGAGACACTCTAAAGTATTATCAGCGTTCTGATGGCATTTTAGCAAAAAGGATTTTTATCAATAGCATAATTAATGTGAACAAATAGGGAATAGTTGAATTACCCATACATAAAAACAGGCCCCCAGGAACTTGGGGGCCTAAGCAACTGCCTAGTATTGCCTAATGGTAAACCCCTTCCTGATGAAGAATGTTGGTGTTGGAACAAATGTATATAAAGTTTTCTCATGTTTCTTTCATTATTGCTAAAATGTTCTATAAATATTTATTCCTACTTTAACACCAATGCTGTTTGAGATCAGGTGAAAATAGAATAAACAGTAGATATCGTCCATTTCCTGATGTAAGGACTGATTATTTGAAGATATGCTGAAATTTGAGTTTTGATTTTGAAAACTCTTTTCCTCACTGCAAAAAATGGAAATCTGTATGAGTTATTTTTGCTTAAATTGAGTGAATTTTATCTTGAATTGAGCGAAGATAAGCAGAGGCGGCAAAAGTACTCACTTTTCCGTACTTGAGTAAAAGTACAGATACTTGTGTTAAAAAATACTCTGGTAAAAGTGGAGAGTACTGATTAAACTTCTTTACTCAAGTAAAAGTAACAAAGTACAGGCTTGTAAATTTACTTAAAGTATAAAAGTAAAAGTAGAAACCACTTTTTTTTCATGCCGTTGCCTACATTTTAAATGGATGTCTGCCAATAGGACTAGATCTCCGTTGTGTTCATTTTCAATCATCTCCAAATCGTCCATGCTACTATGCTAACCGCACCGCCACCAAGCTGCAATGATTTTACGCCAATGAATACCGCCGAATCTGTTGATTCATCTGCTTGTAGTGGTGCGTCAAATGCAACGTAGATTCCCATCAATTAGATTGAATTTGGTATTGATGGCGTGAAAAATAATAGCGGTTAACTCCATTGAAATGATTCAAAACTAAAATAACGAGCCAATTTTTTTTTAAAATGTAAGGAGTAGAAAGATAATTGCAGATATTTGTATAAAAATGTAAGGAGTAGAAGTAAAAAGTGCCATAAAAATAAGTAGTAAAGTAAAGTAAAAATATCAGAAAAATCTACTTTGAGTACAGTGATCAAAGTATTTGTACTTAGATTACTTCCCATCTCTGCAGATAAGTGAGACACCTTGCCAATGGAACAAGACAATTTACATTTAAAATAAGAAAAAAATAATTGCTTTGTCAAATTTCAAGTGAATATTATCTAATTCTCTTATTTTAGGAGTAGAAATACTAATTCCATTGGCAAATCGTCTTATTTACCTACTAAAATTAAGGGTAAATACAATTCAATTTTAAGAAATTTTGTACTTATTTCTAGATGGTTTTTGCAGTGCTGAATTAGTGTTACTTTGTAATCATGTGATCCTGTTTTATTTTTTTGCACATTACTCTCTGTCTGATTTACAAGCCAACAATTACTTGAGCAGCCATTTCATTGCTGTTTTACTCGAGTAATTTCTTGGATGACTACGTTCTACTTTCACTTGTAAAAAAAGATGTTCTACTTTGAGCAAAATGATGGGGAACTCGACCCACCTGTGTTTAACTGTGCTGATGATGAATCTCTATAAAGCCTTACAATCCCTCAAATAAGATTCTAACTAAATTAGTTGGTTAAAATGATCAGTTTTCATCTGAGTTGTTTTGTTTTATTTCTACTTTAGTTTCATTTGTCTGAATAATTAGTTTTATTTATTTGTAAATTACTTCTTAAAGGAAAAAGTACACCCAAAACATGATTAGCATTCATTTTCTACTCACCCCATGCTGAATAACACTCTGGGTACTTTTTTTTTTGATATCTCAAATGCATCTGGAGATCACGGGAGGCTTCTTGCTGTCTGCTGACATTCAAATAATGGAAGTCCATGGAGGTGCCCAGAAAGGTCCATAAAGTCCACAAAGCGTGTCAATATTCTCCATACTGCTGGTATTGCCATTCCAAATTGTCACAGGTAGGTAGCGTCCAACGAAGCAGTCATTTAGAATGTTTTAGAGCATAAGCAGTGGTGTATAGGATTTCCTAAAAAGCGCGTTCACGACGCTACAGAAGCATGACAGACCAAACCAGATGAAAGTGCGCGGTCAGCTCACGGCAAAGAACTCATGCTCTTCCTCAACACTGAAGTCCTCAGACATTTTTTCATCGTTGTTTCTTTCTTTTGCACAGTTAAACAGCACATTTCTTCTTCTCGCTTGCATTATCGGCAGAGCAGGCGGCTGAATCGCACTTTCAGTTTCAGTTTTGGTCTTGCCGGCGGACAAATTATGGCATTAAGTGAGCGGCTTTTGCATCCTGGGCCTAAAAAACATTAAACGACACCGTTCCGGCTAAGCTGGGCATACCTCCAGGTACTGAAATGAGCAGCCGCTGAAATGGCGTTTTAACCATAAACTCGGTGTGGCGATGATCCCGGCTGGCACCGTGTCAATTCACTAAGCATAACTACAAAGAGCAGATCGCTTGCTTAAGATTTTTTTTTTGCTAATAAACAAAACATGAAAGTTATTTTTAAAGACATATACAACAAAAATATTTTTTGGATAACATTTTCATTTTTGTGCAAAAACAGACCTTTCTGCTTGATATAGGAGAACTATAAAGGCCTACTGGTTATGACTGTAAGTTCATATTTTCCAAGCCCCCCCCTTCCGTACCAAGCAGGTTTTCCAGATCCCTCTTCTGGGCTCGGTTGGGCTTGTAGTAAAATCCCCGCTCCCCACACACGAAGTAGAGAGCGTCCACCAGGTGAGATCCACACAGGTGCTGGGATGGGGCCAAGAAGACCCCTGGAGGATGGAGCATAAGCAGGAAGAGCATGGAGACTTCCCATGGTACCCGTGCCATAGAAGGGGACCCACTGGGACAGATCATAGAAAGACACCAAAGGTCAGATTTCATCCTAAAACATCTGCTTTTTATGCTTATCTGGAATCCTTATTATATTAATCTCTGGAGAAAAAACACAGAAAATTTGCTTTCATCACTTTCCTGAGAAATATTTAACACTCCACACCTGATTTCTTTATGTGCAAATATGCATTCCTTATTTTTTATGATAACTGACCCATATATGCATGCAGATTTACATCAAAGAGGCATTTTTAAGCTACGCCTTACAGATGTTTCAACCTTTAACATCCAGAAATAAATATGAAAACCTGGTTTTTGCTTTCTTACGAAATAACATGTCAAAGTTTACAAACAGTGAATTGCAATATATAATGAAGTTTAGCGTGTTTTAATGCTGTCATCATTTGCCTAGTTTACGATTATAGGTTTTAAAAAAAAGGGTCTGATCAAAAGTAAGTCCTAATTCCATCAAACCATAATGAAACATGAAATGTGGTCGGAAAACTTAGTTTCTATTATTTCATATATTAATTTATGCTATTTACTCACTATGAAAGTTTTCACTCAGCCTGTTTCACCTGCAAGGCCACACAGTTCCTCAGTGTGAGGCTTTTTTAGACCAGACATAACTTCTTCTCATAACAAACCAGATTCTTTCTCAAGGTTTATTCATAACATGTTACTATTGAACCAAAGTGTCTGTAATTTGTTCCGACTCTGAATACTACTTTCCATTATTGTAAGGCCCCAAAACATGCAATAAGGACAGTATGATGAATGCACTCCGTTTATTTAACTGGAGCTAATAGTTGAATACTTTTTTCCCAAACATTAGAACCCAAAGTCCTTTAAAGGAATAGTACACCCAAAAACATGATTAGCCTTCATTTTTCTACTCACCCCCATACTGAACAACACTCTGGAGTACTTTTTGATATCTCAAATGTGCATCTGTAAGATCTGGGGAGGCTTCTTGCTGTCTACTTTGACATTCAAATAATGGAGGTCTATACTGTGTGGCAGATAGGTCCATTTAAACTCTACAAAACTGGTCAATATTCCTCCGCTGCTGCTCGTCCAATGTATTCCGACTTGTCCTGAGTGCAAGATAGGCTTCAGAATACATGTCGAAAGCGAGAGTCATTTTAGAATGTTTTTTTTAGAGCATAAACAGTAGTGTATAGGATTTCCTAAAAGCAGTATTTTTCACGAGTTTGGCTAAACCGTGACAGACCAAACCAGATGAAAGTCCGCATTCAGCTCGGAAAGAACACATGCTCTTCCTCAACACTGGGAAGTCCTCAGACATTTTTCTTTTTCGTTGTTTCTTTTCTTTGCACAGGGTAAAGCAGCACATTTCTTCTTCTACACTTGCATTGTCGGCAGAGTCAAGGCGCTGAATCGCACTTTCATCTGGTTTTGGTCTGCGGCGGTTTCAGTAGGCTTCGTGAAGCGCGCTTTTAGGAATTTATCTCTAAAACTTATTCTAAATGACTGTTCGAGTAAATTCTGGGCGCTAACTCAGGACACTTGGAATACATTGGGCCCGGATTGGAGGAATATTGACCGTTTTAAAGTTTTACCATTAGGCATGCATTAACTGGTCAGCCTGCGGCAAAGAAGCCTCCATTCAGATGCAAAAAAGTATCAATTTCAGAAACCAGAGTGTTATTCAGCATGGGGGTGAGTAGAAAATGCTAATCATATTTTGGAGTGTAATACTATTCCCTTTAAGGGGTTTCACAGAAACATACAGATAATAAGATCAGACTGATTTACAAGGCATTTAAGCTTTAAAATTATGTAAAATATGTAAAATGTTGCAATATTTCATGATATTTGTATCAATTCAAAATATAGTCAAATACATCTTACATATGAAAAATATTTATAGCTAGAAATCCACTTAAACGTCTTACTTTTATATGATGCTTAAACCTCCCGCCACTAGTTGGCAGTGCAGCGCACAAGAGCCTAATATTAAACTGCTCCAAGAAGAACAACAGGTTTTTCCCAGAGTTATATTCGTAGCAGCTAAAATCTTATATTTTAGGCTACTGGTTGTTATTCCTTAAAGGAATTGGTTTTACATGCGCTCAATGAAGATTATTATGGCAATCTTTAGTTTGACTTATAATAATTTAACTTATTAAGAGAACAATGTCCATCGTTTTACTACTTCCCTTTACATTTACATAAATTCGACATTAATAAGAACCAAATAGAATATAAAACTGTTGCCTCCATCTTTAACGACACCTAAAGAGAATCATGGTTGACCTTAAATAACGTTGTCTCCCATCAAAACTCAAAAATACGCCCCCTGGTGGCGATAAACACAGCAAAGGACAAATAGCTCCTACAATATTTATATACAATTTGCAATATATTCCCTTTGTTAACATATTGGAATAACTTCTGATATGTTGAGTATATTTCATTAAATCGTCTTTCATTATTTAGAAACGTACCAAGATCTGTTAAAATATACATTTTTTTGTGGATATAATAAAATCTGACTTTTATTCATAGTCAGAATAAAGCAGCTTTCCAAATATATCATTAAAAATTTGAAAGAAAATAAAAATCCTTCAAAGTTTCAATAATTGCTTAAAAATGTCCCCTTACCCTGAAACTGGACTTTTTTTTTTTTTAAAGCTAAATCTTTAGATTCAGTTTCACTTTTCATTCCTTAAATTCACATGTTTAGCTAAAGTTTGCAGGATCTTATTTTACTAAACATTTTTTTTCCTTCTAGTTTACATGAATCATTGTCTGTGAAATACAAAGCATCTGCATTATTATATCCTTATCTCATCACTGGAAAAACCATCTAGAAATAAGTTAAAATTTCCTAAATTAAGTGTATTTTCCCTTAATTTTAGTAAGTAAATTAGATAGTTTACCAATGGAATGAGTATTTTTACTCTTAAAATTAGATATTTAGATAATTTGCACTTGAAATAAGACAATGCAATTGTGTTTTCTGATTTTAAGTGGAAGTTGTCTTGTTCCAGTGGCAAAATGTCTCTTTTTCTTCCTCAATCCAAGAATAAATGCACTTATTTTAAGAAAAAAATGACTATCTAGATTTGAATTTTTCCCAGTGCAAACTGATGGAACTGTGCAGTTTTTTACTTTAAGATGCACATTTTTTAAAGTTAAATGTCAAAAATAAGTAACAAAAAAAATCTGGAAACATACCAACATTTTCAGTTTTCTATTTTTTTATCAACCATATTTGCTAAGATTAGTTTTGAATCCATCAAACTGATTCGTCATACAGATGCAATTAAAGTTAAATATCAATTAAAGCTTTCCTTCTCATGATCCTAACCCCACTTTTACTTAAATGTTGTAAAAAAAAAAAAAAAAAGCGTCACCATTACTGATATTTTCATTTATTTCTCAAGGTTGCTACCCTTACTTCTTTCTGACTCGTTGTGTAGTGATCATAAGTTAAAAAGCTTTGTATAGAAAGAAATCTAGAGAAAAGTAATCTCCGTTCCCAGTTAAATGCCACATGAGATTGATTTTTCTCACAGGTTTAAAGTTCGGCTTCTCTTTCAAGGTGAAAACCGTATTCAGCAGTCATTAAGAAACTATATAGACCTTTTGTGGACATCTTGTAGTATGCTGCAGATTATTGGATGTAAAATGAATCAATTTTACCGTCTTTAACTATGTACTTGTGCCAGGCATTAGAAAATTGGCGGAGCACTTCATCCGACCTGCCACTCCTCTATTCCTTTTGGCCGTGCGCCAATCTCCTTGGCACAGCAGATTGGTTGAGTTATAGATCCCGTCCATGCTACGCTTTTATGTTCATCCTGGTTATTATAAGTATAAATCTCGACAGCTAAAATCTTGTGGGAATAGAGAGAAGCTCGCTTACCTTGGTTGCAGGAAATGGAGGAGCAGCTGGTGGTTACGGATGAAAAGGGCCTGGATTCCAAGGTGCAGAGAACATCTCTACTTGGCCACCTTCCCCCTTTTTAACTCTCCACCTACACCTGGCCTTTGCCAGCCACAGTTAAAAGCCAAAGGTCTTCTCATTAACACCTTGACCTGAAGGCACTCTTGATCTGCTCTGCTGTGGCATCGTGTCATTTAATTGACTTGCAGACCAACTGCGCCGGGATCAACCCAGCCACCCAGAGTGATACCCATCTCCAAACCCCCGCTGCGTAGTGGCCTCACCGGCACTGTTCAAAGGCTTAAAAACACCATATGTCACGGTGGGATGACACAGAGTAGATTAGGAGACTTTTAGGCTTATCATTGATCAGCAGTGCTGTGTTTAATCAGTCGAATCATTTATTTTCCTTATGTTTTGAAGGGGGATAAAGCAATGCATGCTGAATTTCTTTAGGTTATTAAGTCATCAGTCTTATAATCTGTCAGAATCAATCAGAGGGATAAGCACTTGAGCTACGCTGCCGCTGATCTTTATCACGCTTTTAAAAAAGGATCAGGAGACCTTAGTTAAGTTATAAGGATTAACATTTTATTAAGATGCATTCGAATTAGTGAAGTATTTAAAAAGAAAAACACTTTTTTTGATCGAATCCAATAAAAATAAACAAATCCAGAATCAGAGTTAGTTTAGCTTCTAAGACAGAAGAAACTTCATGATGAATGAATCAAATCTTTAAAATATTAATTAAAGATCCAAGATTTATTCAGAGAGATTCGGTCTGATAAGTGATGGTCAAAAGAGGAAAAAAGGAGGAAGAGTTAAAAGCCTCAGCCATCTTTGATTCCCTGACTTTCAACACCAGAAAGACAGAACAGGCTTAAAACCCAGCGGATCACCTCAGGTCTGTTTCTCAGAGTTTTCACTCTGCAGACAGGAAAATGTCAGCAGCTCTGTTTTTCCAGGCATAAAGCTAAACTCTGAGACCAGAAGCCTGTTGGGTCTGATCCATTTGTCTTGTTGGTTTATTGCTTAGGAGCACAGAAGAGGGTTGGATGCAACAAAGAGCTGATGTGCCAGAGCACAGAGCAACAGCCACAAAAACACTTCTTAGACAAAACTACTAGAAAAAAAAAGTAGCATGTGATGCAAACAAAATTATTTTTATAAAGCAAATTTGAAACTAGATTCTCACTGACTGACAGTGATGGGAGTACCTGGCGTTGAAAATACTTGGCGTTAAAAGTAACTTGGCGTTGAGTAACGGGCGTTGAAAGTAACGGGCGTTAAAAGTAACGCCGTTACTACTACTAACTAATATTTTAGTAATGAGTAATCAAAATGATTACTCTACTGTAACTTTATAACGCAGTTACAATTACACGGCTACCCGTTATATACGCGTTACTCAGGTGGCACAATTAACCTTTTTTTCATGCGATAGGACTGCGTGCGCGCCGGCGTCCCGCGAGAGGGAGGATATGGAGAGTGAGGAGGACTCCGTGCAGCAGATGGAAATACTGGTGTAACGTCGAGCTGCGTTTCCCCATCAGATCACGGTTTCCCCTGCATCTCCGCTTAGAGCGCGGAAGCGGCACGATTCATCTGCCTTAGCGACAGGAAGGCAGCGCATGCTTTCGCTAAAGGCCGCGTAACAGTCGCCCTGTGCTTTCGCACCACAGGAGAACTATGGGCGTGAAAAATAATTAGCCTATATAGAGAAAGGGAGAAAATATGGGCCGGATGGACCGGACCCGGACGGATGGATGGATGGATATATATATATATATATATATATAATTTTTTTTTCTTTTTTTTCCCACTTATTTATTTATTTATTTATTTTTATTAATTTTTTTATTTTATATATATATAATTATTATTATCACTTAATGGGAATTGTTTTTGTGATATTTAATTTTCACAATGAGCATGCTTGGCTTGCAGTTGGGTGCTGTCTGCCTATATACTGGTATGTGAAGCCATGTATGGCCTATATAACATTTTCACTATCGAGATTTCCTGTATCAAAACCCATTATACCCCATTTCATAGGCTGTTCTGTAAGGGAGGGTAGGGGTCGGAGGGTGAGAGTTGTGGGTAAACTGTTTAATTGTTAGTACCTTGTTTCACACAATTAATCTTTGTATTAATTTCACTTCATGGATAAGGTGTAATATGTATCTGTAATACCCAAAATTCCATAAATAAATCATAAATAAATACGTATCAGTGTTTGAAGTTAAAGAATCATTACCTGGTTTATTTTTCCGCCCTTAAACAGTTTTTTCATTAGCAAACATGATCGAAAGAAGACATTTTTCTGGCAAGAACAAAGTTTAAGGTGACCTACAGTAAGTAAAATGGTTGCTGTTGTGAGAGATGCACCACATAGAGCTCAGTGTTGGCGGTAATGATGTACTTTATGATAATCAACTATTTTTCCTTCAGATTATACCTGATGCATTCTTATAGAATTGAGCATGTGTTAAAAACACTACAGTAAAGAGAAACAGAGCTATTAACTGCATATTTTCTTTCCTCAGCTCCAAAACAGCAGCTGCTCTTGATCATTTCTATGAATCTCCTTGTTAGTGAAAAAAATTTAGACAAAAGTTGACATACTGTATAATTTCTTGCAAACGACGAGTCGATCCCTGAGGTAAGAAACTTGCAGCATTATTTATTTAACTTTGACTTTTTAATTGAACTGTTTTCTAGAGAGCAGCTTTTTGTCTATGTGAAGAAAAAAAACTGAAAGTTTATTTCACAAGACATCTGGAACCTAATCTGTAAATGAATGACGAAAACCTTACAGACAGATTGTTTCGTTTAATGAATTAAATCTGTTATTTAGATGTGACAGTCTTATAGAAACAGCGTTAAATAGGTTCAGCGTGAACCTCAAAGTTTAACACATGAAAATATTTCAGATTTTATGCATGTCTAATTGTAACCTGTTTGTTCTGCAAAAAAAAAAAAATATATATATATATATATAAATCAGCCTGGAGCTGAAGGAGGAAGTTTTGGAAGAAACACTGATACTACAAACTACAGCACCAGTCCAGCAGGGGGGGATAAGAACCCAAAGGCATGAAAGCTGTAAACGTTTATTCTGAAAATTTTCTCGATTTTGTTCTTTTGTTCATTAAATCCTTACAATAATTAAATCCATTAAATCCCTAAAATGTACTTTCTTCATAGGATTCTATTAAACAGGTTTTTCCTTTTACCTTAAATTCCTTATTTGTTCAGATTAATTATGTTTTTGATAAAAATCCTTTTTGCTAAAATGCCATCAGAACGCTGATAATATTAAGTGTGTCTCAGCCCCCTCCAGTGTCCACCATATTGGATCAGTCCATTTGCTGCACATGTTCAGAAAGGTCCAAACAGACAGACAGCAGCAAACCATTTGAAAAACAAACCATGCAACAGCAGTGTTGCCAGCAAGCTTAGCGCTGGTGATATACTTATACACTTTCAGACCCCTCTAGCAATTTCGAAAAAGCTCCTAGCGCCAAATCTAGAGACTTTTTCTTATGCTGGAGACTTTGGAGACAACATCTAAAAGCTTGGGAACTCTGCTTCCTCCCAAATGAGTAGATTAGTAACCCCGCCTCCTGCTCTCCTCTATCTTGTCTGTTGTCAAGGATTCGCAGCTATGGTTTTTCATAAGAAAGTGAAAAAATGGAGAACAGATAAGCAGATCATGGCTTGTCTACAGTGAAAAAAAAGGACTGGGTTATTTACTTTGGCCTTTTGGAAACACAGGAAGGAGCAATCAGCTAAGTGAGCTTAGTGCTTGGAAAAAATCTTTCATTCCTTTAGAGACAGCATGAAAAAGTCAGCTGAGTACAAAACATAGAGAGGAAAACAAGAAGAAAAGGGACAAGAAAGAGGGACACAACCTAGAACAGATAATGGATGTCTATTCTATTAACATTATTCTATCTGTAGAATGGGGCTGTTTGATGTCTTCTCCATTCAAAGGGCCCCCTGTCTGTCTTTGCCTAGGGCCCCAAATTTCCCAAATCCACCCCTGGCCAAACAGATTATTCTATGAAACACTGAAATAATCCAAATATGAACTATTATTTCCTGACTAAATTATATTTCTGTTTAACTTCCATTCATTGGTAAAAGCCAATGGGAATTTTGAGAACAATGTGCTCAAAATCCAATAACAAGCCTGCGCTGCTGACAGCTGATAAGGTTTAGTGTTGGGCTCATTGAAAAACTAATCAGTTACAATAACTAGCAGTGTTTGGAACATTACGTAAAAGCATAACTAGTAATACTAACTGGTTACATTTTAGTAATATTTACGAGTTACTAGTCTGAAAAAGAAACCGAGTTAACTCATTTACTGACTGATTGTCTTTATTGATCCCACAGTGGAGAAATGTATATTACAGGATTATTTTTAAATAGTATTTGCACTGTCAAAGTAACTAATGGAGATTTTTTATTAAATCAAATTTAAAAGATTTGAGAGAACTTTAAATACAACTCGAAGTTCAGTTATTCAATATAAGATGTTTTATATGAATAAATTGAATGAATCATTAAAAGGATTCAATTTCTGATTATACTTTTTGTTTATTACAAAATAAAATTAAAAACAAATGTATTTTATTAAAACAAAATATTTTTGTAAAGTGAGAATCTTCTGTTTGCCATAAAAAGCAGTTTAACACAAATAAAACAAAGCCTTGTTATACAATTTACAGAGGTTACGCAACTCTTCCATGACAACAAAAGTTCTTTACGCAGAAAGCGAAACGTGGGGGAAGCCAGCTGTCAGGCTCTCAGATGAATCGAGGATAACAAATGTTTTCTAACCACACACATATATAACCAAGGGCGTGAGTTTGATTTCAACTTTGGTAGAACACTATTCTTCAGTTTTACATTGGTCCTTTACAAAAATATACATGCTCTTTTTATATGCTTAATGTGAGCTTCAGGGCTCATTTTGTTTAAAGAGATCAGCAGCATTTCTTGCTACATTAATACAAATCTTATAAGCACTACATGCACTAGATGCTGTTTATCAATATTTAAAAAGCATAACTTGCTCTGATGAATGTGGAATTAGGACTTTTTCCACTTTGAAAAGGATTGCATTTAAATTTACCTGCGACTAAGACAGTGTCTGTTTAGCCAAATATAGTCTATAATATGGATTTATCCTGTGTTTTCTTCTGAAGATAGAAAGGTATTATTTTGAGGCGTAAAGCTAATTACATTACCTTATTCTATTTTATCTAATATATATCTCTCTAGGATCGTACAGAAAGAGCCATACATTCAAGGGACAGAAAATAAATGTATTATATTTTACATGTGCACTGGAACTATAAGAGGAACTGACACTGAGCATTTGGAGAAATATTAATATTATTAAGTTGTTTTATCTGGGCTGTGAATTTACTCTAATGTAGCTAATTTAATGTTATTTTATCTACTGGGAAAAGTCAATTAAATCATATAAACAAATTATTTACAAATAATCGTGAACTAATTTAGTAATTGATCAGTAATAAGCTGGATATATAGGGGTACTAAAGAGCGCTGAAAACTAGCCCACAGAAGGCGACCACTTAGAGCAGAAATTATACAAAGATTAATAAAAACATATTAGCATTTAAGAATACAATATTCTCCATCCAGAACTCCTCCGAAGGAAACGTTTAAGCGTTTCTGTTTCACCTAGTTTCATTTCATAAAAGATCTTTGCTTTAAGAGAGCCTTTGGCACAATCACGATTAAAAGATAAAATAAAAAGAAATCTAACGTTGTTAACTTACATTTTCTCAAGTTCCACAAATCCAAAAACTCTCTCCTGCTTCTTTACAGAACTCCAATCGAAAGCTTTAAGCCTGTTTTTAGCCTAGATAATATAGTTTTTTTAATTTGGACTAGTTTAAAATTTGGCAATATTAACCATTTATTTTGAAATACTTTTTGGCTATGACATAGTAAATTATAAACATGAGCATTTGCATCCCATTGTGGGTTGAAATGGGTGCGCCAAGTTTGCGGGAACATACAAACTATTTGCGCCGCGCAACACCATAAATTCCAGAAACACTTTCTCTCCTCTCAGTCATTGTTCAGTGTTACATTAAGCTCCTCGAAAAGCATATTGACTCGCTCCATGGCTTCTATACTCAGCTCCTGCGGCGATTTTTGCGAAAAATCTGTTTCTTTTGATTTGATTAATGTTGAAGTAATGAGCGGCGCGAGGCGCCCGCGTCTCGCGGGTGACAACTTGAGAGCACCGTAGTTTAGAAAACGGCTGAACTACTTCAATGAAGTCGCGGAAAGTGCGGGGATGGGGCAAAATGACGCAGCCCGTTAACACCACTCCATGATGATGCAGTCGAGTTCCAGGCCAGGGGACCTTAGCATAGCTTCCTTTCTCTGCTCCATTACTGTCTGCCACCTGCTTCCAAAAGTAACACAAAATAAAGAAACACCAGTAGAGCTAAAATAATCGAAATAAAAAGATGGAAAGCGCCAGATTTGGCATTTCCTGATTTGTTTCAAGGCGTTTGTTTGCTTTAGGAGCTGCGCTTACACCCTGTACGTGCCGAAATGTATTTGATATTTGGTATTTTGTATATTTGATACATACAGTTTCTGAAATATTTTGCGTCCTGACAGCTTTTGCATAAATTTAATGGTAAAAACTTTTCTCAAAAATCCTATTGTACACAATCAGGATATATACCTGATAACAGCTGAGCAGAAGACTACACAAAAAAATAATCTTGACTTATCACATAGTAATGAATTATTAATATCAAAAATATATTTCTGTTTTTCTTCTTTATACATATTTATGCTTAAAGGCCAAATAAGGACTTCAAACCAAAAAAGTAATTTTCTGTTTTTTGTTTTATTCTTGGATCGGGCTTTAAAAGGGTTAACAACCATGATAGTAATCCATGTCTTCTTTATGTTTTTCATACCATAACGCTCACTTTTCCTGCAGATTTCCTCCTCCAGACCTGCAGGCCTACAGTCCCCCGCCCCCCCGCTCTTCAGCTTGCAGGATGAGAGGGAATTGACAAGGGCATAATTAAATAATAGCTCATAATTACTTCCTCGGGTCCTCTGCTCCCTCCTTACTGGATCTAAACTGTCGTCACAAACCCAGAACCCTAATTTCTTCTGTTTTATTCCTTCTGCAGGCCTAAATAAACCTTCTCCACCTGTGATTATGCAGCCAAAATGATTCCTGATCTAATGCCAGGCAGCAACTAGAGAAACCATTTTGTGACACAGACTTTACTTTTCCAAGACAAATTGTATGTAATAGTGCCAACTCTGTAGCCGTACAATCTCTTAACAGCTAAGAATGAGAAGAAAATGATTCTCTTTTTATCCTTCAGCTTTCACAAGTAGCTCATCAGGTGATGCAAAACACTGAATTAATTCTCCTCTATAGAAACCGTGCTTTGTTTGCTAACATTGACCCTCTGGTCTCTGCTGAACCATCTGGTGGATAAAGCAATGACGGCGGTTGGTGTAAGTGACAGCAACTCCCTTTGGACCGCATTCAACACAAATGTTGACATATAGTAAAATATTCCAGGCCAATGTGCTGGTGGTGAATCTCAGTCATCCAGTTCATAGTCATTCGAAAAAGTTAAAGTTAAAAAAATGAAAACCACTGGACTTCAAGTTTTAAAACGTTTTGCTTCCCATCCAGGAAGCTTTCTCAATTCTAAATGTCTGGGTAAGTGTTGAGTTTCAGGCTTTTATAGAGTAGCTCAACTCTAAACAATCCAGGCCAGGCCAATCTTGTCTGCTTAAGTTTTTATAATAATGTGAATTTGTTTATCGCTCTGCTGGCTAAGCTTCCTCAAAGTAAAGTTTACCTCGTTGAGACATTTGGACCGTAGCTGCTGCTAGATGTAGGTATGAAAATGTTTCTTTAAAATCATCCACCCTGTTTTGCTCTTGATGCCGAGGTTTCAGCAGGCTGTTGTTGCAACATTCCCAACTTCCAAAATTAGCCGAGATCTCCAGAAAATTGTATTTTAGTAAGTAAAGGTTTATTTTGTTTCTCCTTGGCTCTACCTTTCTTATACCTCATCGAAAGTAGTTAATTATTCTAAGCTATTTTCTGTACTTGTGCTGCTATAGGTTTGGGCTGCTGGATCACATAAGGAACACTTTTCCTTATTCTTTTTCATTCTATCTCTGTTCTTCCATTCTTCAGTATGTTTCAAGTTCCACTCATGACTTTATGTTCTGTTTCTCTTATCATAGTAACTTCATCTGGTCTGTTCCATGTTCAACTGTGACTCCTGTATGACTGGTTAGCTGCTGTGCTGCTGCCATCGACAATTCTGCTATAGATATTGGCCGTTTTCCAGTGTTTTCCTGTTTCTTTACTGTGTCTATTAGAACTGCCATGGACTTCATCTGCCTGGCGGTGTCTTTATGTCTTCTTTTACCCTCAGACCTAGGAACTAGCATGGACTGTGTAAGCTAGGCTGTGTCTTTCCTGGACGGGGCCACCTATGGAGTTAGTTCACAGTTACCTTTTTAATATCTGCTTCTTTTTGTATGTCTGCTTCTATCTATGTCGTCTACTCACACTGAGCCTGGTTCTGCTGGAGGTTTCTTCCTGTTTAAAGGGAGTTTTCCTTTCCACTGTTGCTACATGCATGCTTGGTGTGAGGGATTGCTGAAGAGGTATTGACAAATGTAAGCAAAGGTTGCAGGACACAGGATTAGCATATCTTGCAAGTCAAAGATTGGGCACCTTTCACAGACGTTGAGGGTCAAAATGAGCTTTACAAAACTGCACAATTATACAATAAAATAAAACAATCAAAATACCACAGGAAAATAATAAAACATGATAAAACAATTACTACTGAGGACATTCACAAAAGAACAGCCGACTGGGGTTATTAAAAAGCTTAGTTTAAGTTTTCCTTTAAACGCATCCACAGAATCAAGAGAACGTGGAGAGAGAAGTAGATCCTTCCAGAGCTGGAATGGACCTCCTGCCGACGAGACAGCTCCTTTTTGTTAAGACAAGAAAAAATGGTCTAAACGAGAAGATTCACTGAAGAACGAGAAAACTTACTTAATACTTAAAAGGCGTTTATTCTAACAATGACAGATTCCGCCATGGCAGCGGCTGCAGCGGCTAGAGCATCTGAAGCAGGGACTTCTATTGGAGAGAAACACAGGTTAGTGACTTTGATAATCTGATGGAGGATTATTACGAACGCGTGAATCACTCACCTGGTTTGGCAGTTCAGTCCGTGCCCAGAGAACGATGACGATTCCAGCGGGTTGACTGAACAGACGCAGCGGAGAGTGCCACAGAGTTCCAGAAGAGGTAACCTAGAAGGCTGCAGACCTGACAGGAGACGAGATCTGAGCTGGCAAAGGAAGACAGGATAATCCACCGGGCAAACTCAAGAAGCAGATCAAGGTTTAGTCTAAAGAAAAATCAAACAGGAGTCAGAAGACAGGCCATGCAAACAGATCAGACGGGGCAGGCAGGCTCAAAGGTGCGGATCAGAATCAGACACTCAGAACACTACAGTAACGCTAGAGATCTCTCAACACCAAAGGCTCAAAAAATAATCTGGCACCGATGGCTGGGAAACAGGCAGCTTAAATGGGAAACCAGGACAGGTTGATCTGATGAGTGATGAGTAACAGGGCAGAGCTAGACAGATGAATGAAATGAGCATTAATTACAGCCATCAGTGCCAAATTTATGACAGAAGCATGAATTATCACCTGTAGATTATCTTTGGAGACAAATCTTTCAAGTTTAGAAAATTCATGAACTGGAAAAACTGTTTCTAGTAAGCAGCCTTTAATTATGCTTAAGTTATCTCTCTCTTTTAAAGACGACACAGATTTAAAAAGCTTGATTTAGAAGAGAAACTCAAGACAACCAAATAATAGTTGATTCCTGGGATTAAACTGTCAGGTGCTTTACCAACACTTTAGTCTTATTGGAGTATATCTTCAGAGAGTTAATACCAAGCCATAGTTTAATTCTCACAAGGCAGTTCATCAAAGAGTCTGGTTTATGAATCTCAGTTGACTCAAAGATGCAACGCAGCTGGAAAAAAAATTATATGAGGCATAATTTCCGACTGTCTGACATTCTTTTAGCAATAATATCTCAGTTTTGAGGGCCCAGTACTAGGTATAAATCACATCCATCATGGCGATTCGATCCAGGATCGATTTCCCGACCCATACGATTCGGATTATTTTTGATACTCAAGAAGACACCACGATTCGATTCAATTAATATGATTAATGGGTTAGTAAAAACAAATTTTTTTTTTAGACCTTACAGCAGGGGTGGGCAATTCCAGTTCCTGGGGGGCGGTATCCTGCAACTTTTAGACATCTCATCGTGGTCCAACACACCTGAATCAAATGGCTGAGTTACCTCCTCAGTATGCAGCGCGTCGGAGTTCCTGCAGAGTCCTCCCAATTATGCTGAGTACTTGATTCCAGGTGTGTTGAACCAAAGGCTGGATACCGGCCCCCAGTTTGAAATAAATCAATGAAAACTGTAATATCGTTATGCATTTCTTTTAGAAACAACAGCAAATAGCAAAAGTGAAAGAAAAGTTGCATCAAAAAATACTGCAGATAATAGTGCAATGAGTGCAGTTCAATGCCTCGACTCCCCGAACGTCAATGCCTCCCAAATTGGCAGCTGACCGCAGACAGTGCCGCAGAACCAGGAGAGCCGACTTGTTTTTGTTTATATGACCCCGAAATTTGCGAAAACAACTCGTGGTTTGACCCCCCTAGAAGAGTGAGGTGCTCGAGAACGCTGGGGCCAGCACCGCCTGGATCTCCGCATTTTGCCCTCATGTCCCTCCGTCGTCGGACTAAACTTCGCCCCTACTTACCATCGCCGCCCTCGGCCCGTTATCTAGACCCACAGCGTGTAGCTCAGAACCACGCACGCTAATACTGAGCATAAATCAAAAATGTCTGCATCAAGCTCAGCTCCACTGCAACACACTGCTGTAAGAGGGATAACCAGAGGCGAGGTAGGGAGGGCAAAAAATAGGTTTTGCGCGCCAGCAGCACGGGAGGGAGAATTACGCCCAGGAGCAAATGGATAAAATAGACCGGAGGAAAAAACATGAATCGATTATCTTTGGCGCGTGCGATGTCCGATACAGCGGATCATTGGCTGGATCGATGCATCGATACAAAAGCGATCGTATTATTCACTACCCATTACTGCGTTTTAGCGGCGGCTCAATTGTAGGGAATGTCATTAGTATCTAAGAATAGTTTAAGTTGGCAAAACAGTTGCTGAAAGGAACTGAAAACAACTAAAACTTTAGAGTTTGGTGGTTTTAAAGAACATTTTCCCCACTGCTGAAGAAATAAGGTGTTCTTTCATCATATAGCTAAATGACAGTAGAAGCCTCTCAGTTCCTCTTCATCACATAGGATCTTTTAGAGAATAATCAAACAAATAGGTTGGGAGGGAAGCTAACCAGGATACGGACATTTTGCTTTGAGAAAGGTGAGAAATGTAGAACCAGAAAATGCCAGACTTTGCAGTGCTTTGAAACATATTTCTCAGGGGAATGAGGCAAAGTGTTGAGAACTACGAACAACAGGCAGATCCTCTCAGACCCAGTCACATGGCCGCTTCAAACATGCACATCAAATAGCACAGAACTAGCAGCCACCCTAGTCATGCTGAGACAGACAGGAGCTGGGTGGAAAGTCGGATAGGTCCCTAAGGTGTACGTTACGTAACTCCTCTTCCACTGCAGTTGAAGAGATAAAAGGAGAGTGCGGAGTTCAGCCTAGTGAGAAGCTGTTAATCTGCACTGATAGAGGGCTTCTTCACCCTCATAATTATCCAAGACTTTCTGAGGATAGACTCTGAAGTGACTTAGAACATCAAAAAACACAACAAAAAAACTGGAAATCACTGACTGACGGGGCATAAAACAGAAACGGCGTGGATCATTATGGTGTTATGTGTTTGAACTGTAAAAGTAATGAGACTGATTTCCATAAGTCAACTCTGAGAAGCAGATACTGATAGAAAGACTCAGAGAGTGCTCATCTGTACAAAAAAATCTATGCATAACCAATGATTGCTACACTGGAAAAAATCCAAATCTAAATAAAGCCAATTTTTCTTAAAACAAAGTGCATTTGTTCTTGGAATGAGGAGGTAAAAGAGACAATGGAACAAGACAATTTACACTTAAAATAAGAAAAAAACAATTGCATTGTCTTATTTCAAGTGCATATTATCTATCTGATATCTTATTTTAAATAAAAAATACTTTCATTTCCATTGGCAAACTATCTGAATTCACCTACTCAAATTAAGGGTAAATAAACTCAATTTAAGAAAAATCTTTACTTTTTTTTCTAGATTATTTTTCCAGTGTAGCCTAAAAGAAAAGGAAAATGATCAGAAGAGTATCAACACTGGAAAAACAATCTAGAAATAGGCAAAAATGTCTTAAATTAAGTGTATTTTTCCTTAATAATTTGAGAAGGTAAATGAGATAGTTTTTCCAATGGAATGAGTATTTTTACTCTTAAAATAAGAGCATTAGATAATATGCACCCGCTGAAATAAGACAATGCAATAGTGTTTTCTTATTTTAAATGTAAATTGTCTTGTTCCATTGGCGGAAATGTATCTTTTACCTCCTTAATCTAAGAACAAATGCACTTATTTTAAGAAGAAATGACTTATCTAGATTTCTATTTTTTCCAGTGAAAAAAGTTGGAGATTTCTTTATGCTAATCTTGGGCAAGGGCAAACTGTCTGAGACCTGGCAGCTTTAAACCCCCCCCTGTCAAATATAAACACTATGCCATGCATCTGTGCACATAAGCAACAAAGACAGACTGGACATGTCCTCCTGTTCCGGACGCTGCGCCCCATGTGTGTCACGCCTGCTGGCTCAGATCCATGACAGAACGCCTTGGATTTTCAGAAACTCCTCATCTCTATATGTGTGTGTGAGTGAAAGGGAATAGACTGCCCTGTGGTCTGCATCCCCCGTCCCCGCACTGACAGTCGCTAATGCAGAACTAACCTCTGTCATGACCTACTTTGCTACGCTACCTCAATGCCGACCCTTATGGAACGTACACACCAATGCGCAAACTCACATGCTCATTAAAAATAAATAAAGGACGGTATCTCCGTCGAATGCCAAACACAGTTTGCTTCTTTTTTTACTGTAGACACAGGGCCATCTGAGCAGATTGGGATTTGAAGCTTTACTGCATGAGTATCGGGACAGAGCTTGGTGAGAGCATTATTTGACAGCTGAGAAAATGACTGAGTGTTATATATCTGACACGTTCCCAGGAGAGAGGTGGGGAAGGACAGAATGATAGCCAGTTTGATTTTCAGCCCAGAAAATAGATTTCCATTTAAACCCTCATGCGACCAGCCTTTTCAAGCTGAGCTCTGGCCAAGACAAGAGAATTTCATTTAAAAGTGGCATTTCTCTAGTTTTATCCTGATTGATTGATACAAGAGCATCTTGCTTTCTCTCTGAAGGGATTTGTTTTTTCTCACATCTGAGAAGAGAAGAAAAAAAAGCTCCAACTGAATTCAATTGTTAACCTAGAATGTATCAATAAGATGCGATATCAGCTTAAAATGCAGCGGAGCTCCCCCCATAGTTCAGGGCCGTGTTGGGATTGATGGGATAAATTCTTTATCTGGTCGGCACTGACAGCATTTAAAATCAGCTTTTTAAAGCTTTATCTGTCTTAAGACAAAGTGTCTGAATCCATGGGAGGCGGAATGAACAGACGCAGCAGTGTTTTGAAATAGATTTACATCAATACAAAGACATGCAAGGAGTACGGCAACACCCAAAGCTCAACAATCGCTACGTTTATTGTCATTTCATCCTAACCTACTTCTGATTTCCACTCATGTATTCAGGTTTGCATAACAGGTACCTTGGGATTTAGTGTTTTTTGACAAACAGAGAGATAAATAAATGAATAAAAAATAGCATAGCATTGTTTTTATTTTAGAATCAGTCATAAATGAGGTTTGCATTATATATCCCACATTATTTAGTGTGGTTCTGACATTTATGTCTATGTAGGTTATTTTCCTAAATTTAAATCTCATGCATTTCTGTTTCCAGATCTGTTGCTTTAACGAACCTGCAGTGCTGTGCAGAGGACAGCAGGTCAAGCCTGTGAGCTGAAGGATTGGTGGGAACAGTTTTTTGCTGCAATCCAACAACGAAATATTTTAAAGGAGCGATCAGAGCACTCTCACTTTTCTTTGAACGTGAAAAAAATGTATATATATGTGACAGCTTCCAATTCCCATCCCGTCATGCATAATCAGAGGCCAGTTGGTTGGATTTTATAGCGTTTACTGAAAGGGGAAGTCAACAACACACAAATAGCGCGGTGAGCTTCCCTACTGGTCTGGATTTACCATTAGGCAAAACTAGGCAGTTGCCTAGGGCCCCAAGTTCCTGGGGTTCCTGGTTAATACAACTATTCCTTATTTGTGCACATTAATTATGTTTTTGATAAAAATCCTTTTCTAAAATGCCATCAGAACGCTGATAATATTAAGTGTGTCTCAGCCCCCCTTCAGTGTCCACCATATTGGGATCAGTCCATTTCCTGCACATGTTCAGAAAGGTCCAAACAGACAGCAGCAAACCATTTGAAAACAAACCATGCAAAGAGCAGTGTTTTCCAACTTAGCGCTTTTAGTCGCTATATTTAGCCACTTTTCAGACCCCTCTAGCACTTTGATTTCAAAAGCTCCTAGCGCCAAATCTAGAGACTTTTTCTGCTACTGGAGACTTTGGAGACAACATCTAAAAGCAGCGAACTCTGCTCTCCAGAAGCGAGTAGATTGGTAACCCTGCCTCCTGCTCTGCTCTATCTTGTCTGCTGTCATGATTCATGCAGCTATTATTTCATCCAAATGAAAAATGGAGAACAGATAAGCAGATCATGGCTTGTCTACAGTGAAAAGAAGGACTGGGTTATTTACTTTTCGCCTTTTTGGAAACACAGGAAGGAGCAATCAGCTAAGATGAGCTGCTGTTTAAAAAAGACTTCTTAAGACCTAAAAACAAAAAACCCAACTTTGAGTAATGTTTGAACTGATGCAGGTTGGTCTTTGGTCTTTACTCACCCAATTTTCGTTTATATATTCAGAAAACTAAAAGGCGTTAGCTTTCAAATAATGTATCACACATGTAATTTGGGCTTACAGTTACTCAGTTATTTGCTTTTCTATTTGGGTATGCAAAATAGGCGAGGATCACTTCAGGTTCAGTAAAGGAAAAGTCCGGTCAGTAAGGAATAACCAATGGATCATTATTTCTACCCTAAACTAATACGTTCACTGTGATTTAATTAATTTAGCATTAATCAGTAAAAAAATAAAAACAATAATTTTCATCGCAATGACAGAGTCTGGGAGCGGCCATTTTGCCCAAATATAGTAACCCCTCCCCTCCTGCCATCTTCCAGCAGTGACGTCCGCGGTCGCGGTGAAGCCTGAGCGCCATTCTCCCGCTTTTACAAGCTAAATCAATGGGAACTACTAGACACATCTGCAATCAACAACAATTATTGAAGATTTCCAGAGGACTTCACCATTGAAATTCACCAGAGCTATAGTGAAACTGACAATGCCCACGTGCATGGCAGCTGGATGCTGAATACATCGGGTAAAAGTGAAAAAAGAGTTATTCCACCTTTCTGATTCCCTTACGATCCTCCACGGACGGGTTGGTGGTTGGATCGCCAACTTGAAGAGGGAGGATTTGCCATCGAACTTCTGGCCAGAGAAAAAACCCGCAATATGTAGCCAACATTTGGAAGAAGAATGTTTTCAAGATGACTTGGATAATAGCGCGTTGTGACAAACACCAGATACAGCACTGGGACTTGATCAACAGCATTTCCATACACTGCACCGTGACGTCACTAACCAGTCCACCAGGATGGAATAATTTCATACTAACGTACTTTATGAAGTTTGAAGTCTGAATATGAGCGGACTTTTCCTTTAAACATTTAGGATGAAGAAGCTTAGGTTGCTCTGTGGTTTAACAAGGCGGTGAGTGTGACTCTGCTTACAGAAAACAACGTTCAAAGAAACAGATCAGGAGGAGCATCCTGAGGAAGCACATCTGGTTGACTGGATGGTGACATCATAGTTTCTATTTTTAAATTTCTAGTTCTATGAACTTCGCCATCATAAGTGTTATAACACCCTTAGGAATGAGAGGGTAGAACGATTTCTCATGTCCAATAAATAAGAAAATAATTATTTCAAATGGACAAATTGATGCCCTAGTCTGATAGGTTAATAAAGATGCTGTTTTAATTCATTGGATTATTTTATTAAGATATAAAAAAGTCAGATTGACATAATGTCTTTCACTGGAAATCTCACTTTTCCTTCACCTGTGAAAAACAGACACTTCCTTTTATTCAACTTGTGAATCCAGACTAATTAAAAAGTTAAACAGGAGTAAACTGATGCCATCTCTCCAAAAAGCAAAATGAGAATAATTTTATTTTCATTTATAAAAAAAAAGATCTTTTTTTCGGTACTTTATTACAGACACAGTCACAGTTAGGGGCCTGTTCCTCAGTGTGTTGACCTCCACACTTTCCGGTAACCTTTTTCCTCAGGCTGTGAGACTACTGAAACAATCTTTCATATTTCTTCTTGACAATATATGAATTTTTTAAACTTGTTCTTTTACTAATTCATATATAGCTTCTATCTGAAGAGAATAAAAGGAGCGGCATCTATAATTCAACCTCTGAATGGGGCTACATATTGATAATTAAATTGATTCCTACATTTTGAATGTTTTGAATCAGTATGAAGCCAAAAGATCTTAGCGGATCAGTTTTGCTTCTAAATCATTTCACTAAGGACCCCTGTAGTTTGGATTTTACTGCCTGAAATGCTCAAACCCTTTCATGAGAAGAATATACGTAATTCAGCAACTAGAGTTACACAATTCATACATTTAATTTACAATTACACAGCCACTCCTCAATAATCAGCAGATTTTTAATTTATTTACCAACAGTATCTATTATGTCACCCAAAATTAATCATCTCTGTTACTTAGTTTTTCATTTCTTCATAATAAACTTGAAAACTGCAAAACCAATTAATGATCCATGTCACACATTATAAACAATTTTGTGAATCATAAGAACTTTTTTAATTAGATCCAAATAAAGTATCACAGTTTTAGCATTATGAGTGCTGTTAGGCAGTGTTGTGGTCAAGACCACCTAACCCGAGACAAGACCAAGACTTTTAGGGTCCGAGACCGAGTCAAGACCAAGACCAGCGCCAGTGTGTGACAATAAAATGTGAAACATGATCAAAATCACTAAAACTGATCTAAAAGACCCACATTCACATAAAAACACCTAGATATTTAACACACAGAACTGGACTAATCATTAACATCTTTATTTAGTACTTCTGTGTAGTAATTACAGAATTTCAAACAATTAATCAAAGTCGATCAAAATTGTATTTTCTCTGCCGTTCATGAACAGTTAATTATTTATGTTGTTTTTAAATGTGTTATTTCAAAACAATGTGCAAAATTCTGTAAAATGTGTAAAACTGAAAAAAGCCAATCATTTCTCTTGTTTCTCTCTCATATACAGATTAAAAGCTATATTATATAACTTTTTCTTTTAAATAAATCTATATCTGTCACCAAGTTGTGAAATATGTTATGAGATAATTTGTTGAAAAAATACATTGATCTCCTTCACTGCATTTACCAATGAGACTATGAGGTTATTGCTTGGATTTGAATCCAAGCATCGGATCTTAAAGAAACTGATAATATTCTGATGATTAGTGTTATTTCCACAGTTGTGGTCTTGACCGGTCTCGAAATAAAATGCCAAGTCCTCAGCGCCCGAGACCGAGACTAGACCGAGACCAAATGCGGTCAGGTCCGAGACGAGACCATCTTGAGACCAAGACCATTCGAGTACTACAACACTGCTGTTAGCATAATTATCATTGATGATGTGTGAGTTTATTACACCTTAATATCAGCTGCCTGTTGCGTGTCAGAACTGATGTTTTCCCCAGTAGTTTATCTAATTAGGCCGGTTCCTCGGTCCGGCTAAATACAGTTATAATCTTCATTCTGCAAGTGGCAAATATTTGGGAATGAAATGAGAGCGGCGTCCTTCAGTTAAAAACAAAGAGTGACATTTTGATAAGGCTGCAGCCATGGATGTCTCCTCATCTGCTAATGTGTATGATGTAATGATGTAATGATGTGCCAGACTGGAGTTGTATAAAATGCATCTTTAAAGGTGCAGTAGGAGATCTTTTCTGACACATTTTCTTTTACCATGTGGATTAAAGATCTCTCCACGGCCCCTTAGCAAGCAGTGAAATAGAAGATCTGGAAGTGAAACTAAAATAAATGGTCCCCACTATGGTGAGAAATCAATGAATAACCCCGACCAATCACAAAAGACAAGTTGTGCATGATTGGTTCCTGACACGTCAATCATGGTCGTCTGCTTCTCCCTCCCCCCTGTGTGCGTACACTGACACATTAACGAATCAACCCCCCGATGCTCGTGCAGGACGCCATGGCTGGAAGTGAGCCACTGTTATCCGTTACCAGGTCAGGTTCAGTCGCTCCGTCCCCCGCTGGCTCCCTGTTTCTACTAAGAGCTGCATTGTAGGCGACCAACATCCCGCACGATTTTGTGAAAAGTGATTTTCTTTCAGGAAGATGAACTGGAGAGATTGAGCTTCAAGCTGGAAACACAAAGCTTTCCTTTGACAGTGTAGAACAGAACAGGGTCTCCAAAACACAACAAAAGGGCAGAACATGACTTCAATTTCCAAGAACTGCCACAGAATTTTAAAGAGATATAGGTCTGTACTTTGACTGGACATTTTTAAAATGAATATTATTTGATTTCACTTATTCCATTGTAGCTCTGTCTGCATGTTTAGGTTTAGTTCCTTGCTTGATTGTCAAGCTTTAGTAATTTGCATGATACTAGTTTTGTTATGGTAGCTTCATCTAGTCTGATCTTGGCTGTGACATCATCATCATCTGCTGCCAGCAACACCTTAAGTTATAGATGATAGAGAAGGGCGTATTTTTTTAGTGTTTAGTCCTGTTTTTCTTAGCTTTGAGCGCAGCTATTACTGAGTCTACCTGGATGTGCTCTCTTTCATCTCTTTGACATGAAATGTGTCTCGGAGGTCATCTGTTTATTTTTTTTCTTCCCAGACTGAGCCACCTGAGGAGCTAGTTTACGTTTACATTTTCTAACATAGAAAGTATTTATAGATCAGTGCTTCTGTGTTTGTCTCCTATGTCTGCTTCTGTCTCCTTGAACCCCAGTCAACCTCAGCAGACGGCCGCTCACACTAATCCTGGTTCTGATGGAGGCTTCTTCCTGTTAAAAGGGTGTTTTCCTCTCCACTGCTGCAGCATGCATGCTCATTGTTAGGGATTGCTGCAAAGTAAACTACACAGTGTAAGCAAATATCTTCTGTCACCACACCCTCATCAGTGCAATCAGCTGGTTTTATTACATAGAAAAAGTCATTTACTAATCAGTCTGTATTATCTAATTGAATTGTCTCTGTAAAGATTGCATGTGCTGTGAATTAGAGCTATAAAAATAACATAAATTTAATTGAATTCTGCAGCCTTGAACTGGTTTTCTTCCAGGATTGCCTTTCATTTAGTTCCTTTCCCATAAACTCTGACCAGGTTCCCTAACCTTGTTAAAAATAGATGTTCACCACTCATAGCAATTTGCATATTGGCAACATTTTTATTGCAAAAGGACCTCTCTCAACAAGTTCTCCACATCACTATGAAACACTTTAAATTTTCCATTGTGTTCTGGCTAAAGTGGCTTTTCTCTTTCCAGTCTTTCTTAGGAAAGGAAAGACCTAATTAAATGAATTCTCCCACTTTAGCTGCAAATCCTGCAGAGTCATCATGGGCTTCTGGACTGCATCTCTAATGAAATACCTCTCTAAATAATTATTCATCACTTAGTGTTGGTCTATCACATTAAATCCTAATAAAATACTTTTAAGATTTTTTGTTATGTAGCAAAACCTAGAAAAATCAAAGGGTTTGATTAAAAAAAACATATATATTTTACACTTACAAAGAAAAGAATCCCTTTATTGTATCACATAGGGGAAATTCACTCTCTGCATTTAACCCATCCCCTTGAGGAGCAGTGGGCTGCCATTGTGCGGCGCCCAGGGGAGCAGTGTGGGGTTAAGGGTCTTGCTCTTGTCTGTGGGTGTGGGTGTCGAACTCAGAACCTCAGGATTTCAAGCACAACACTCTAAAAACTCTAAAAGACATATTAGAAATCTATATCTCATATGGATGTTTCTGTCTAAACGTCCTAGAACAGATAATGGATGTCTATTCTATTAACATTTCTCTACCTGTAGAATGGGTCTGTTCTATGTGTTGTCGTCTCCATTCAGAGGGCCACCTGTGTGTTTTTGACCCTGAATGCAGGTTATTCATCCCTGCTGCAACCAGACTCTACAATGCGACACTACAATGGCAATGTGCAATAATTAGATACTAGGGGTGTAAATAATCAATCGTTTTGTATCGATGCATCGATCCAAAAGCGGACGATCCGATGCATCGTCATGCACCTCAGAAGTCTGAATCGATTGGGCATGTTCGTTGACTTTTCCTCCGGTCTATTTTTATCCATTTGCTCACCAAGGGTAATAATTCTCCCTCCCGTGAAAGACGGTGGCGCTAAACTGATTTTGCCCTAAGATACCTCCATTCCTGGTTATAGCTCTTACAGCAGTGTGTTTGCTAGTGAGCTTGATGCACGTGACATTTTACGCTCCTCATGCTCAGTATTGAAGCGTGGTCTGTAGCTACTGTGTGCAGTCGCTAGATCTGTGACGGCTGGTGAGGCGGTGTGGTCCGGGGACGGAGGGACATTTAGGGGCCAAAAGAGCGGAGATCCAGGTGGGGAAAAGGGTCCCCAGCTGCTTCACAAGACTCGCTTCTAGCTGGTCAAACCACGAAGTCGCTTTCCTACTTCGTCATAAAACAAAATAAAGTCGCTCTTGCCCGCGGTCAGCTACTATTTGGGAGAGGAGCATGAGCGCTCTGTGGAGGGGCGGACGCTTGGAGTCGGTGGGTAGAATTGCCAGACATTGCACTTTTGATTGCACCTTATGCAGCAGTTTAGGCAGGCAACTGCATCTTCATTTCGTAGGCCTGTTGTTGTCATCAAAATTTTAAGGATAAAATTATGAAAGTACGTTTATTTCTGTTTCAAAATCCGGTAAAACTTTGTTTTAGCCTCTAAGGTGTACGCAAAAGTTACCATTTAAAAAATTTACCTTCGCTTAATCGAATCGTGAATCAATAGTGTATGATTCTCTTGAGTATCGAAAATAATCTAATCGCTGGGGTCAGGAAACGATACTGAATCAATCGCCATGATGGATGTGATTTACACCCCCTACTTCAGAGCACCGAAAATAACAACATGTTTCTCATATTTGACACCCCTTATCATAAAAAAATGAAAAGAAAAAAGATGCCATATGTGGAAATGTTTTATATACTCATTACTCATACATCATTCAATCAATCAATCAATGCTAAATGTAAACAAAACAAACAAATCCTAAACTAAAATTTGCTGGAGGCTGTGAAAGACAGGAATGGATGTTCATCTTCCAGAGGAGCAACAGACCTAAATGTTCAGCCAAAGCTGCGATGGAATCTGATCAGAAAATCTGTAGTTAAGTTGGAAACTGATGGTCACACATTCCGCCTGACTGAACTTTAGATGTTTTTGAAAAAACAAAGAATGGCAACAAAAGACTAAAAATAACCGTACCGCTTTTTGAATTACACCCTATAAAAGTGTAATTGCTGGAAGTTTGCTGAGATTTTTGACCTCAGTAGTAATTTATTCAGTTGCAGATGGGTCATTTATTCTCTCAAAACCATAAATGTGAAACTCATTATTACAGAACAGGAAAGGGCAGCAAAGCCAGTAAGGGTTTTCACCTGCATGCATGATTTTATGATGATAAGCACTGAATGCTGATTATTGCTTTACTAGGAGTCCTTGCGTTGTAATGAAAAAGCTCTAACAATAAAAAAAATGTTTAATATTACTTTGTATTTAAAGCAAATCTAATTCTACAACAAATCAACAAGTAGCTACGATGTGGGATGGCTGGGATTTAGTCTAGAAGGTTGCAGCTTTGCAGGTCTGCCACAAATGAACTGGTGTTTGTCTGTTTGGACAGATCGATATGTCCGGTATGGCCTCCCTGTGTCTGCCTCACCCTGCACCAGGAGATAAAGCACAGAGTAAACCTACAGCCAGACGAATGAGTGGGATTAAACAACCAGTACTTATTTGGGAGAAGAAAAGAGGTAGAAGCTAAAGATATAAGGATTCCGTCACTTTCGCATTATTTTGTGGAGTAGGTGTACAGCAGGAACTGTCAAGGAAAAGGTCAAAATCAATCAATCCGGCACTATCCATCTGCCTGCCTCAAATTGCATATTGACTCCGTGTAACAGTCTCCAAGCTGGTGGATTAGATGCATGTTGACAAGGGTCTAAGGCTGGAGAGGGGCTATTTTGCTAGAGTATCTATATGCTTTCAGGGAGCGCTGAGCCGATGTTACCGAGGCAGAGTTGTTCATTTCTCTCCTCTCTGCTCTATTTCTTCTTCCACTGCGTGGGTGTTTATGTGAGGTGAGAGAAAGGTGCTTTTGCTCACCAAGCAGAATGCCAAACGGGCTCCGCTTTGCTTGTGTGTGTGAGGCTGCTCGTATATATATATGACACCTAAGAGTTATCTCAATCCTTAAATGTCCACTCTCTCCCGTCGCTGTTAGCGTTCCGCAGTGTTTCAGTGCAGAGTTGCAGAAAAGGCCCAACTTGAAGCCACTTGGTTCACATAAAGCATGGAAGTATTATCTTTGATGTGTTGATGAGGACCTTTCAAGTGCCTCACACACACACAAAAAAGTGCATTTATTTTTTCTTTTTCTCCAGAACATCAGGGACAGGCTTTAGAAAGGTAATTCTTGCATTCTAAAATCCATGTTTTGGGGTTTGGAGAATGCTTTTGAAATTCAAGCATTTTAAAACAGATTTCTGTAAATATGGATGCCTAGCAAAGGTATTTACGCTCTGTGAACTTGTTCACATCCTGTCATGTTATGATCGCTTAATTCAATGTTTTCTGGTTGGTGTTTCATGTGACAAACCAACGAAACATTTATCAAGTATAACATAACAGACATGGAAGAGACGTGATAGGAAGAGGAGGAAGCTGTCATGAATTTACTAAATGTCTGAGCCAAAATGCTGAAGACCAGACAGAGAGACCACAGATGAAAGGTTTAACGGGTTTATTGAAGAGATAAAGCTGCTCCAAACTCAGGAACTGGAAGGTGAAGGGAAGACAAACGATTAGTTCAGGCTCAGTGGGAAATTTCATTTGTGGATTTGGAGAAGAGGTTCTGGTTGTTGACTCACTTTTCCAGAGAAGTTGTGGGATCTTTGACTCCAACCTGTTTGCTGTTTTCCTGTGTTATTCTGATTCGGCGGAGGGCAGAACAGGGTTTACCCAGAACTCGGATGGTTGTTGGTGAACGGAGAAACTGACTGCCACTCAGATTTCCTACTGTACTTGAACGGGTCGTAGTGGAGATGATTCTCTTGCTCAGAGAGTTAACTCAAAGTCCTCTTAAGGAAACAGGATCCAAATCTCCAGTTTGAATCCCCAGCTCGGTTTAAGGCTCAGTTGATTCCTCCAGGGAGAGAAGGTCCGAAAAGGTCCAGTTTGGAGGATGACTTTCTGCCGAGAGGCAAAGACAAGAAACAAAGTTTAAACTCAGGTAGACAAGAACTCAGTTTTACTCAGCAAAAACTCTGCTTGGCTAGAGTACCAAAAACTGGCAAACACTCTGGCGTCGAGGTAGTGGCAATCAGCAGCTTAAGAGCACTCCGTTAACGAGGAAACCGTCGGCAGGTGTGTGAGGAGGCGGACCAGAACCAGGCGCCTCCTGCTGGTGGAAGGGAAAACAACACAAAAAGACAAACACACAGACTGGAGTCCTGACAGAAGCATTTTCTTCTGACTTACTGCCATTTGCCTGTAAACTAAGAAAATATAAATAAAATCAGAACATTTAGCGCTGTGTGTTTAGAAGCATGACATGAGGAAATTATCAAGAAAATGTCCCTCCTCACAATGAGAGCAATCCTCCAACAGCCTACTGCTGTATACTGATCCTGTCACACCTTGACGATTTAGACCAGCGTCTGCCTGACGTACGAAAAATCTGGCAAAAACGCTGCCATACGTTGGATAAGTTAAGGGTACATTTTATATAAGTTATGAAGTACGCTGACACACGTCGACATACCGCGAGTACATTGAGACATTTTGAGCATGCTCAAAATTTGCCGCTCTATGCCAGCATATGCCATACATAAGACATAAGTTACAGGTAAGTTATCTGATCGTTGAAATACGTTAAGTGTAAGTTACTCATAAGGTGAGTAACTTCATCGCTGCATCCCAAGCAGGGATGCGCCTGAGGGGAGCAGCTTTAACTGATTCTTCCGTGTGTTATACATAATTTAGGTAGCCTGACATAGTCCTACTCAATTCTAGTCAGAATGAGTTCACAACCAATAAGAGCAACGGAGGCGCGTGACGTTCTGTTAAAAGGAATAGTACACCCAAAAACATGATTAGCTCTTCATTTATACTCACCCCCATGCTGAACAACACTCTGGAGTACTTTTTGACATTCAAATGCATCTGGAGATCTGGGAGGCTTGCCGTCTGCTGACATTCAAATAATGGAGGCCTATGGCGTCCGAGACAGAAAGGTCCATAAAAAGTCCACAAAAACGTGTCAACATTCCTCCATACTGCTCGTCCAATGTACTCCAAGTGTGTCCTGAGTGGGTAGCATCCATAATTCTACTCAAACAAAGTCATTTAGAATGTTTTAGAGCATAAACAGGTAGTGTATAGGGCTTTTCCTAAAAAGCGCTGCTCAATCCAGTCTACTGAAACCGCCGCAGACCAAAACCAGATGAAAGTGCGCATTCAGCCCGGCAAAAGAACCAACCTCATGCTCTTCCTCAACACTGAAGTCCCTGTTCAGACATTTTCTTTTCGCTGTTTCTTGCACACAGGTAAACAGCACATTTTCTTCTCTTCTACGCTTGCATTATCGGCAGAGCAGACGCTTTCGACAAGACTTCTCATCTGGTTTGGCCCGCCGCTTCCGTCGCAGTTGTGAACGCCGCTTTCAGGAAATCCTATACACTACTGTTTATGCTCTAAAAACATCTCTAAATGCATGACTTCTCGCTTCGAAAATTCCTGACGCCACCCAATTTCGTGAATAATTTGGAATACATTGACTTTGAGAAGTAGGGAGGAATATTTGGACACATCTTTTTGTGGACTTCTATGGACCTTCTTTCTGCCTCGGGCCATAGACCTCCATTATTTGAATGTCAGCAGACAGCAAGAAGCCTCCCAGATCTCCATATAGATGCATTTGAGATATCAAAAAAAAGTACTCCAGAGTGTTGTTCAGCACATGGGGTGAGTAGAAAATGAAGGCTAATCATGTTTTGGGTGTACTATTCCCTTTAATGCGACGCATAGTTGTTGTTAAGTTGTGTTCTCATGTGAATATATATATATATATATATATATTTTTGTTATTTTATTATTGTTCTTCCTAGCCATTATGCGGCCATGTAACGTTTTCACTTGTGTGTGATATATGTGTGTCATATCAAGCACTTTATTGTGAAAGGACGCTACAGGAAATGAACCTTTTTTGTGTGTGTGCTTTACTTCCGTTGTTGTTAAGCTAACGCTGCACGGTGTCCTATGGCTGCTGTTATCAGTTATTGAAAATCTACTTTACATGAAGAAAAATAAATACACTTTAATTCAAAGGAAACCTTAGTCATCTTTATTGATCCGTGGATGAAGAAAACATCCTACTAATCGAAATGGAAGGAGAAGAACAAAGTCAAGAAAATCCGACAGGTTATGGGCCCAGGCGCGCCAAATCGACAGGAGGAAAATGGGAAAGGTTAGTTTTCAATGGAGACGAAAACAAATACGAACTGTGGGAAGTAAAATTCCTTGGACACTTAAGAATGCTAGGTTTGAAAGACACAATACTGTCCAAAGAAGATAATGTCGACAGAGAAAAGAATGAAGAATGCTACGCTGAATTAATTCAATTTCTTGACGACAAAAGTTTATCTCTCGTCATGCACGATGCCACAGATGACGGCAGAAAGGCTCTACAGATACTGCAAGATCATTATGCCAGCCAGGGTAAGCCCAGAATCATAGCCCTGTACACGGAATTAACGTCTTTAAAGAAAACCGACAACGAGACGGTAACAGACTACATTATCAGAGCCGAGAAAGCTGTGACTTCCCTGAGGAACGCAAAAGAAGTTATCAGTGATGGACTAATTATAGCAATGATTTTAAAAGGCTTGCCAGAATCATACAAACCGTTTGCCATTCATACAGCACAGAGTACTGAAGAAATCACATTCACACAGTTTAAAAGCAATCTAAGAAGCTACGAAGAAACAGAAAAGTTTGATAATAAAACCAAAGCTGACAACGTAATGAAAGTGGACATCTCAACAGTCACCTGCTACGGGTGTGGAAACCGAGGTCACGTAGCTCGTGACTGCCGACAAAGGGGGGCGTCGAAGTGGTGCAGCTATCACAAGAGTTCAACACACAGTGACGAGACGTGCAGAAGAAGAGAGAAATTCAAAGATGAGGTGAAGCAAACAGCCGAAAGACAGGACCGTGGCAATTGGTGCAGTTACCATAGAAGTTCTACACACAATGACGAAACGTGCAGAAATAGAGACCAACAGAAAGATGACGCAAAACAATCAGCTGAAAGACAAAAACCTGACAAAGAAGAACGGTCTTTTGTGTTTACTGTCAGTCACACAACCTTCCCAGAGAAAATCAAGAAACTTGGGCTGATGGTGGACTGTGGAGCAACCTCTCACATCCTAACAGACATGAACTGTTTCACACGATTTGAAGAGGGCTTCAACCCAAGCTCTCACTACATGGAACTGGCAGATGGAACGAGAATGAACAACGTCGCGTTAAGAAGAGGAGACGCAGAGGTGCTGCTGCAGGACGTGCGAGGAAGAAGCGTCACAGTCACTCTGAAGAAGGCCCTGTACATACCAACGTACCCCCAGAGCATCATCTCTGTACAAGCAGCTACCGCTGACGGGGCCAAGGTGATCTTCAAAGAGGGACAGAGTGAACTGATCAACAGAGATGGACGAGTGTTCAACATTGAAGTGCATGGACGGCTGTACTACCTGAAAACGGTAAACCACCTCAAACATAATGTTAGTGCCTCTGTTAATGATATGATGTCCTCAGACAAAGCCAACCTAACTTGTGATGTTAAAACATGGCATGAGATAATGGGGCACTGCAATGTTGATGATGTGTTGAAATTACCTGGAGTGGTAGATGGTATGAAAATTACTGGTAATGCCAAGCTAGACTGCAATGTATGCACTGAGGGAAAATTTACAAACACCAGGAACAGGAAGCTTGATTCAAAAGCTACAAAAATTCTAGAACTTGTACACACAGATCTAGCCGGCCCTATTGAACCAATATCTCACGAGGGGTACAAATATGCAGTGTCGTTCACAGATGATTATTCTGGTGCCGTGTCTGTTTACTTCCTTAAAAATAAAAGTGACACTACTGTAGCCACAGAAAAATTCCTGGCAGACACAGCACCTTATGGTACAGTTAAATGCATCAGGTCAGATAACGGCACAGAGTAC
>JAGKQL010000006.1:4028426-4047568 GCA_018398635.1 Cyprinodon brontotheroides | reverse complement strand
GTGTTGATTCTTGTTACAGGGCAGTGTTTGGACTTCCCCAGACATATAGAGAAGCCATCATGTCACCTGAAGCTTCTAGGTGGGAACAGGCTATGAAGGAAGAGATGTCCTCACTGAAAGAAAACGACACATTTGAACTGGTAACCTTGCCAAAGGACAAAAACACAGTGGGGGGAAGATGGGTATATGCTTTGAAAGAAAATGCAGATACAGGAAAAATTTTCAAAGCTAGGTACGTCGCAAAAGGGTACAAACAAACAGAGGGAATAGATTACCATGAAACATTTGCTCCTACAGCAAATCTCACCTCAGTGCGTGCACTGATGCAGATAGCTGTACAGAATGACTTTTCTGTACATCAAATGGATGTAAAAACAGCATATCTACATGCTCCCATTGATGAAGAGATATACTTAGATCAACCAGAGGGTTTCGAAGAGCTGTCAAAAACAGGTGGAAAATTAGTGTGCAAGTTGAGGAAGTCCCTATATGGCCTGAAACAATCTGGCAGAAATTGGTACAAACTCTTAAATGATCACTTGGAACAGAATAATTTTGAGAGAAATCAGGTTGATCACTGTGTTTACAGGAAGCAGATTGAAAGTGACACAATCATAGTAATCATCTGGGTAGATGACCTGATCATTGCAGCGAGCAGTGTTGATCAGCTGAACAAATTTAAAGAAACCATGAAGTCCCAATTTAACATGAAAGACCTTGGTCAAATTTCTAATTTTCTGGGCATACAGTTTGAACAGAAAGAAGGTGAAATCAAAATGAGCCAAGAAAAATACATTGCAAAAATGCTGGAAAGGTTTGGGATGTCTGATTGCAAGCCAAGAGCTACACCAAATGAGTTAAAAATGGAATGTAACAAAAATGTGGAAGAAAATAACACTGAGCTGGAAAACCCCAAAGATTACAGAGAAATTGTTGGAAGCTTGATCTATGCAATGACATGCACCAGGCCTGACATCAGTTGGGTTGTCAGCAAACTGTCACAATCCTTAGCAAAACCTACAGTACAAGACTTAGTAGCAGCCAAACATGTTCTAAGATACTTGAAAGGTACTTCCCACTACGAGCTCTGTTTCAAAAAAATCTGATGAGGCCTTAAGCCTGACAGCATTCAGTGATTCTGATTGGGCATCCTCAGTAGAGGATAGGCGTAGTACCACAGGTTACTGCTTTAGTCTGACAAAACAAGGTCCTGCAATTTCTTGGAAGTCCAAGAAACAACCGACAGTAGCACTGTCAACCTGTGAAGCTGAATATATTGGTTTAGCAAACACAACTCAGGAAAGCCTATACCTAATGCAGCTAATGAATGACTTGGATTCAAATGTGTACAATTGCACAACAATTTATGGTGACAATCAAGGAGCAATAGCACTCAGTAAAAATCCAGTGCATAGATCAAGGTGTAAACACATTGATGTGAAATACCACTTTATCCGTGATGTACTGAAGGCAGGAAGAATAAATATTAAGTACTGTCCTACAGAAACCATGGTTGCAGACATACTGACAAAATCTGTAACAAAAGTTAGGATCCTTCAGTTTAAGAGTGTCCTGTTTGGAAATTAAGTTACAGTGGGGCCTACATTATTATAGGCCTATATGGGTTTGTGAAGATGAGAACAAGGGGGGGTGTTAAGTTGTGTTCTCATGTGAATATATATATATATATATATATATATTTTTGTTATTTTATTATTGTTCTTCCTAGCCATTATGCGGCCATGTAACGTTTTCACTTGTGTGTGATATATGTGTGTCATATCAAGCACTTTATTGTGAAAGGACGCTACAGGAAATGAACCTTTTTTGTGTGTGTGCTTTACTTCCGTTGTTGTTAAGCTAACGCTGCACGGTGTCCTATGGCTGCTGTTATCAGTTATTGAAAATCTACTTTACATGAAGAAAAATAAATACACTTTAATTCAAAGGAAACCTTAGTCATCTTTATTGATCCGTGGATGAAGAAAACATCCTACTAATCGAAATGGAAGGAGAAGAACAAAGTCAAGAAACTGCGACAGTTCCCCTGTCTCAGCCTCTCAGTGTGTCCGCCATTGACGGAAAGAGACTTCATCGTGTTACCCACCAAACCCAGCCCCTCGAGCTACTTTTGTCAGGTAACCACCGAGAAACTATCACCTTCTTTGTGTTTCCCTCTGCATGTTCCCCACTGGTCCTCGGATTTGAGTGGTTGGAGAAGCATAACCCTCACATAAATTGGACCAAACGTCTCCTGGAATCATGGTCTACTACGTGCCACGAAACATGCCTTCGTTCTGCTGCCCCGATGTTGGAGCCTCCTAGAGGTGGGGGGGGATGTACTCCTGACCTTCCTCAGTTCCCTGAGTACCACTCTTCAGTAAGGTCAGTGCTTAATGCCCCTGTACTCCACATGTGACCATAAATGTGACAGTGCCATAGAACTTTTACCTGGTGCTTCCTCTTTCCAAGCAGCAGATTGTATAAACATTTTCAAACCAGAGAGTAGAGACAATGAAAATACATCAACGAATCATTGGCTGCTGAATAATCCGCCCCTTCATCCTTCCCCCGGCGCCGTTTCTTCTTCAAAAGTAAGAGCGATGGTTCTCGAGGCTATGCATCACCATCGGTTTGAACCAAATTACTATTAAAACAAATACCCATTGCCTCTTCTCGCCAGCCTTTGAACCTGTGCAGGGTGCAACTGTCTTTACCAAGCTGGATTTAAGAAATGCTTATCACCCTCCTCAGAATACGCAGAGGGTGATGAATGGAAGACTGCCTTTAAGACACCCTTGGGCCAATTTGAATACCTGGTGATGCCTTTGGTCCGGACTAACGCCCCAGCCTGTTTCCAAGCCCTTGTTAATGATGTTCTCAGAGATTTCCTCAACGGTTTGTGCTTGTTACTTACATTGATGACATTCTATTTATTCCAAGCGACCTCCATGAAAAAGAGACATGTCCTACAGAGACTACTGGAGAATAAGTTGTTTGGAAAAGAAATGCAAATTTCATCAGTCTTCAGTCAAGATCGGTAAAACCTTCTGAGGACAAGATCAAGGCAGTAGATTGGCCAGTTCCTGAGAACCCAAAAGCAACTACAGAGGTTTTAGGTTTTGTTAACTTCTATCGCCGGTTCATAATGAACTTATAGCCAAAACCGCCTCTTCCATTAACCTCTCACTAACGCCTTCCAAACTAACTTTTCAGTGGACCCCCCGAGGCCCAAGCTGCATTCGAGAAATTAAAATCCATGTTTTCCAGAGCACCTGTACTAATTCAACCTGATCCTTCTAAACAATTCATCCTTGAGGTAGACGCTTCAGATTCCGGTGTTGGAGCTGTTCTTTCTCAGAAACTCGATTCAGATCAAAGGATACACCCTTGTGCCTTCTTTTCCCGTAAGCTCTCCTCAGCTGAACAAAATTATGATGTGGGTGATCGTGAGCTCCTGGCAATCAAACTGGCGTTGGAAGAATGGAGGCATTGGCTGGAGGGAGCTGAGCATCCGGTCCTTGTGTGGACTGACCACAAAAATCTGGCTCACATCCAGTCAACCAAACAGGCTAACCCTCGCCAATCCAGGTGGTCCATCTTTTTCTCCAGATTCAACCTCATTATCACCTACAGACCCGGATCCAAGAACGTGAAGCCCGATTCTCTCTCTCGTCTCTACTCCGTCGATCATCCTGAGACACCTGAACCTGTTCTCCCAGCCTCATGCACCGTAGGAGTGGTCAACTGGGAGATAACGGACCTAATCAACTCAGCCCTAGCCACCGAACCAGATCCAGGTACCGGTCCGTCTAATCGCACATATGTCCCTTCTTCTGTCAGGTCCCGTCTGATCCAGTGGATGCATGCCGCAAAATTCTCCGCTCATCCAGGAGTGAGTAGGACTGTCGCTCTAATCTCCAGGCACTTCTGGTGGCCTACGCTCCATCGAGACATTAAAGAGTATGTGTTGGCCTGTCCCACATGTGCTCGTAACAAGGCCTCTCATCAACCACCTTCTGGTCTCCTTCAACCACTACCTGTTCCCTCGGCGTCCATGGTCCCACATAGCCATTGATTTCGTCACCGGTCTCCCTGTCTCCCGAGGTATGTCCACCATACTAACCATTGTCGACCGTTTTCTCTAAGTCTTGCCATCTAGTTCCCCTGAGAAAACTTCCCACAGCCTTCCAGACAGCCCAGCTTCTAATTAAACATGTTTTCCGGCTTCATGGCATCCCCCAGGAGATTCTATCGGACAGAGGTCCCAATTCATATCCCAGGTATGGAAGGCCTTTTGTTCTGCTCTCGGCTGCAAACCATCTCTCACCTCAGGTTACCATCCTCAAACGAATGGCCAGACCGAGCGTATGAACCAGCATCTGGAATCCACCCTCCGCTGTCTAACTTACATCTAATAACCCTGTGGATTGGAGTCAATACCTCCCATGGATAGAATATGCCCACAACTCTCTCCGTTCCGCATCCACTGGACAGTCTCCATTTCAGGTCAGTCTCGGATATCAACCACCTCTTTTCCCCGCAGATGAGAGAGAGATATCGGTGCTGTCCGTGAACCGCTTTATCCGCCGCTGTCGGAGGATTTGGAGGGAGACCATTGCCACACTCAACCAGTCCTCTGAGTCAGTCAAGCGTTTCGCTGCCGCAAAGAGACGCCCCGCTCCTGAGTACTCTGTGGGCCAGGAAGTGTGGCTTTCCACTCGAGACATCCCTCTCAAGGGGATGTCTCGAAAACTTTCCCCGAGATTCATAGGCCCATTCAAGATATCACGTGTTATCAACCCATCAGCTGTCCGTCTCCAACTTCCTCCTTCCCTCCAAATCCATCCGACCTTCCACGTCTCCCAGATCAAGCCTGTCTCCTCGAGTCCTCTGCTGAAGCAGCTAACGGACTCTGCAACTAAATCCTTCTCCAGAACCAACAGTGACTCTCCCAAAGAGAACCTCAAGAACCCTCAAGGTATCATCTGTGCACCATTGAAACCAAACCCCGTCAGGCCAGCCCTGAATTGTGCCGTCTCACTAGACTCCGGGGTGAAATCCAGAATCCAGGCCCGAATCCGCCTTCAGCATATACAGTGTGATAGTGCAAATAAACTTGTTAAACTTTTTCATCCAGTCCAAGCCAAAGTAGCAGTTCTGTATCTTGTCTCCATTAGAGAACCGATCATGACACTATGTAGGGGATAAATGCAGTGACCTCGTAACACAAGATGCTGCTTGGGCATTGGTATTTGCCTCTGCTGAGAAAACAGAATTAGAAAATCTTGCTACAAAAAAGTAAGCAATGACGATGGGTCCTCTTAGGGAGCCAAGAGGGGGATCCCTCTTTGTTTTTGTATATTCTGTTTTCTGCATTTTATGAGTTTAATATTTACTCAGACTCCACTACATCTTATATTACTCACTTCTACTATATGGTGTGTGTTTAATCTCCGCACGTTTGGTTTTAGTGTGCACTATATATATATATAAACTTTTATCGCAGTAATGAGTTCACACATTAAGGTGTTTTAGGTGAGTCATCACTTACTTAATCCGTGGTCCTTTGGGATCAAGGTATTTGATAATCTGCACTAATCATAAGATAAAATAAAGTTAATGTTTTTATAAGTTTAAAAGTTGTTTTCCAAATACTGTTATAAAGAGCCATTCAAGGCCAAAAAGGGGAGCAAAAAACTTTTGTTGCACCTGGCCACAAGAGGAGGGTAATCTGCACGGGAAAAGCGCCCAGGGTTGAGGCCCCTTAGTGATAAACACACTCATTAAAATGAAGTGACATATCAAGGTTGCCCAGCTCAGCAAAATTTGGCCATACAACTTGTGATAAATAGAGTTGTTATTTTTCAAGGCACGGGCGTGTGGTCCCAGGGTGATGCTTTGACTAAGACACGAGGGAGCAGGCCCCAAACCCCACGAACCCCAACAGGGCTTGAGAACAAAGGAAAGGATGTGTTCTAACATGTTTGTGATTAAACTGTCATAAGTTTCTGATTTGGATACACCAGATGACTTCTGGCCCTGAGAGATTGCTCTTTAGAATGAGATGTGTCTATGATGTCACTGTGATTTGCAGATAAATATCAATATGACCTTTACCAAAGACTGAAATATGTTTCTGAAGGGGTTTTCCACCGATAAAAATGTATAAAGAAGCTATTTTCACCATTTGTTCAGCTGATGCTCATTGTCCAGCTCCGTGTGAATGTGTTGTGTTTTGCAATACCGTACACTGGACGAACTCAGCTGCCTCTGCCTGAATTTTTGATCTTTGTTTGAGACTTTTCTGCTTTTTAAGAACTTTGAATTTTATAAAACTTAGCTTCAATTTTAAGTCGTCAAGAAGAGAATTATAGACGACACCGGCTTCCGTAGCGTCGTGAACGCGCTTTCAGGAAATCCTATACACTACTGTTTATGCTCTAAAAACATTCTAAATGACTTTGTTTCGAGTAAATTCAGGATGCTACCGCCGGACACTTGGAATACATTGGACGAGCAGTATGGAGGAATATTGAGACGTTTTTTGTGGACTTTTATGGACCTTTCTGTCTCGGTCACCATAGACCTCCATTATTTGAATGTCAGCAGACAGCAAGAAGCCTCCCAGATCTCCAGATGCATTTGAGATATCAAAAAAGTACTCCAGGGTGTTGTTCAGCATGGGGGTGAGTAGAAAATGAAGGCTAATCATGTGTTGGGTGTACTATTCCTTTAAGATCAGGGGAGTTTCCAGGCCATGGACCCTAAATCTCTCTGTATTGTTCCCTGAGCCAGTTAGATATCACCTTTGCTTTATGGCGAGGTGCTCCATCATGCTGGAAAAGGCATTGTTCATCAGCAAACTGCTCTTGGACGGTTGGGAGAATTTGCTCTTGGAGGACATTCTGGTTCCATTCTTTATTCATGGCTGTGTTTTAAGGTCAGACTGTGAGAGAGCCGACTTCCTTGGCTGAGAAGCAACCCCACACATGAATGGTTTCAGGATGCTTTACAGTCGGCATGAGACCAGACTGGTGGTAGCGCTCACCTCGTCTTCTCCCAACAAGCTGTTTTCCAGATGTCCCAAACAATGGGAAAGAGGATTGATGAGAGAAAATGACTTTCCCCCAGTCCTCACCAGTCCACTCCCTGGACCTTTAGCAGAATATCAGTCTGTCCCTGATGTTTTTCCTGAAGAGAAGTGGCTTCTTTGATGCTGAGAAACTAGTCCATGCATTTTTTACTTCAAGGCTGGACTATTGTAATTCTTTACTATCAGGAAGTCCACAAACTGTAGTTAAAAGCCTTCAGCTGATCCAAAATGCTGCAGCCAGAGTTCTGATGAAAATGAAAAAGAGAGATCATATCTCTCTATACAGCTCTCTTCATTTGGCTTCCTGTTAAATCCAGAATGAATTTAAGAATCCTTCTCACATATAAAGCCTTAAATGGCCAAGCTCCATCTAAATATCAGAGATCTGATTGTTTCCTTATGTTCCTAACAGAGCACCTCGCTCTCTCAAGTCTGCAGGTTTACTAGTGGTTCCTAGAACACCTAAAAGAAAGTAGAATGGGAGGCAGATCTTTTAGTTATCAGGCTCCTCTCTATAATGGAACCAACTACCAGTTTTTAGTCCGTGAGGCAGACAGACACCGTATCTACTTTTAAGGCTAGGCTTAAAACTTTCCTTTTTTGATAAAGCTTATAGTTCAGGTTATCCTGAGCATCTCTATAGTTCTGCTGCTAGGCAGAGCACTGGAGGACATAGGGACCCCTTTTTCATCATTATGCTTCCTTCTGTTTCTATTCTCCCCATTCTGCAGTATTTGTCAGTTCAACCTCTAACTTTATGTTCTCTCTGCTTCTTCTCTTCCTGTTAGCTTCATCTGGTGTGTTCCTCTTTGTCTGTGACTCCATTCTGGAGGAGGGGGGTAATTACCATCATTCTGCTTCATTCTATCTCCTGTTCTACAAAATACCTTTATGCATTGCCTGACATTGATTTGATTCCAGTAATACAGTTACAAAAAGAAAAAAAAAGCTAAAAAAATTTGGAATACACTTTGGCTAGGACATGTCATTTTAAATCCCCTAATAAATGGGGGGATAAAGACAGGATGCTGAATATGATGTAATTTTTCCAAGAAAGTCACCAGGATCCTCTGATGCTGAGGGATGTAAAACCTTTTTTTTCCTTAGAAGTATGTAGCCCAATTCCTTAAAGGATGACTGTAACAGAGAAAAATAGAGAAAAACAGTAGCAGTTAGAGGCGGATCGACACTGGAAAAAACACTTTCAACATTACTAACCATAAATGAAGCTCAAATGTTGTTAATAATAGCAGAGCTTCAGTTCAGACTAGTTTCTCTGTCTGAGTTTCTTCTTTCTTCCTCATCAACCGACTCAAACAGCGGTGAGTACAGCTGATAATATTCACTGTGTTTCTACCATCAACAGCAAACTGATGATTTTAGTCATTACTAAACTGGGAAAAATTTAGGAAATACACAGATTATTTTATTGCATTATATTATATTGATTATTTGTATTATATTGATTATTTATCTTCCAAATGTTGTTGTGAACAAAATGGAAACTAAATAAAAATTTTGGTAAAGTAGATTATGCTCTTTAATTCAATCCAAAATATTAAAATCCACTCATAGGTGGTTCAAAAGTCAGTCTTATTCAAAGGTGCAGTAGGAGAACATTTTTTACCTGACTGCACCGGACCGGGCATTCGAACCAAACCATCTCTGTCACTGCCTCGGTCATTTCTCTGGACCCCTTTGAACAGAGAGCAGATGTTTCAGCTGGACCTCTGCTGGTTTGTGGTGTTTCAGTGAGGCTCCTATCATTGATGTCCAAGTCTGATGTGGTTGGAGGTGTTGGAACCAGTCAGCGTTGCCCTGTGAGGCAGACAGTCTGTGAACAAGAACTGATGTTAGGATGCATCTGGTTTCACACTGACAGTGTTTCAGAAAGCTGACGTTCTGCCTCTCTGAGAGACAACAGGTCCTGGAATAACAGCTTCTGTTGCTCCTGAGGCCTCCTGCTGTCAGGGTGATCAGATGTTCTTCTCCTTTGGTCAGCTGACTGAACTCACCTCATGTAGCCTGATCAGAACATCATGTCAGACCTTCAGATCAGGAACATCTTGCTAATCATTGATCTCTGTCTCCTGTCCTCAGAGTTCAGACATGTCTTCTAGCAGCAACCTGCGGTCTGAGGATCAGTTCCTGTGCTCCATCTGTCTGGATGTCTTCACTGATCCAGTCAGCACACCATGTGGACACAACTTCTGCAAAGCCTGCATCACTCAGCACTGGGATGGAAATGTTCTCTACAATTGTCCTCTGTGCAAAGAACATTTCACCTCTAGACCTCAGCTGAAGGTCAACACCTTCATCAAAGAGATGGTTTCTCAGTTCAGACGTGAAGCTCAGCAGGAAGCCATCAGCAGCAGCAGCTCAGAGCAACAAGCTGCCAAACCAGGAGAAGTTCCCTGTGACGTCTGCACTGGAACCAAACTGAAGGCCCTGAAGTCCTGCCTGGTGTGTCTCCTCTCCTACTGTCAGACTCACCTGGAGCCTCATCTGACAGCTCCACGTCTGAAGAAACATCAGCTGATGGAGCCTGTGGAGAACCTGGAGGACAGGATGTGTCTGCAGCACGATAAACCTCTGGAGCTGTTCTGTAGGACCGACCAGACATGTGTCTGTTTGCTCTGTCCTGTTTTGGACCATAAGAACCACGAGTTTGTTCCTCTGAGAGAAGAAACTGAAGGAAAGAAGGCAGAGCTGAGGAAGACAGAGGATGAAGTTCAGAAGATGATCCAGAACAGACGAGTGAAGATTCAGGAGATCAAAGAGTCGGTGAAGATCAGTAAAGATGCTGCAGACAGAGAGAAAGCAGAAGGTGTTGAGGTCTTCACTGCTCTGAAGGAGTCTGCTGAGAGAGGCCTGAAGGAGCTCATCAAGGAGATCGAAGACAAACAGAAAACTGCAGAGAAACAGGCTGAAGACTTCATCAAAGATCTGGAACAGGAAATCTCTGAGCTGATGAAGAGGAGCTCTGAGGTGAAGCAGCTCTCCCAGTCTGAAGCCTCCCTGAAAGCTGCTCCACCCACCAAGAACTGGACAGAGGTCAGAGTCCGTCCACCATCATATGAGGGGACTGTGGTGAGAGCTGTGGCTCAGCTGGAGGAGAAGAGGATCAGGAAGATGATGAAGAAGATGATGAAGGCTGAGATGAAGAGGGTCCAGCAGTCTGCAGTGGATGTGACTCTGGATCCTGATACAGCTCATCCTAGACCTCATCCTGTCTGATGATGGAAAACAGGTGAAACATGGAGATGTTAGGAAGAATCTACCAGACAATCCAGAGAGATTTTCTCCTTGTCCATGTGTTTTAGGACGTCAGAGTTTCTCTTCAGGCAGATTTTACTTTGAGGTTCAGGTTAAAGGAAAGACTGAAGGTGGGATTTAGGAGTGGCCAGAGAGTCCATCAACAGGAAGGGAGTGATCACACTGAGTCCTCAGGATGGTTACTGGACTCTTGTGTTGATGAATAGAAATGAGTACAGAGCTGGTGCTGGTCCTTCAGTCCGTCTCCATCTCCATCCTGGTCCTGAGAAGGTGGGGGTGTTTGTGGATTATGAGGAGGGTCTGGTCTCCTTCTATGATGTAGATGCTGCAGCTCTGATCTACTCCTTTACTGGCTGCTGCTTCACTCAGAAACTCTACCCATACTTCTGTCCCTGTGTTAATGATGGGGGTAAAAACTCTGCTCCTCTGATCATCTGTCCTGTTAATCAGGCTGATTGTTCCTCTGAAAGCTCCAATGAAGAATGAATGTGTAGCTGAAGAACCTCCATCCTGAATGAGACTGAAGTTGAAGTTTAGTTTGACATAAACTTCAACCCTGTTTAGTAACAGGGTTGAAGTTTATGTCAAAACTTTACATTTAAACTACTAACACAGAGAATATATCAATGATAAAACAAAATGCTTAAAAGGTGACAAAGAAGTTTTTTCAACAAAATACCCAAACATCTGATTTCAAACTTAACTTTCATATTTTATTTATAACTTGCTCATCATGATGGAGGGTTAAGAACTAAGAGGCTTTTTTTTTAGGGGGTCAAGATCTATTCCTAATATCTTCTAAATTACCAAATAGATCTTGAGCCTCCTTGTGCATCATTATATAAACTTCCCTGGTAGGGACATAAAATGTCCCCCAGTCCTTGAATGACCCCAATACTGAAAACGGGATAAATGATGAATGTCCATTAAAGGTCCAGGAGGAAGATGGTGGGGATTTCTTCACTAAATCATTGGTGCTCAGCAGATGATGTCCAGCAGGGCAAACCTTTCAGAGGCCCTGAAGGTGGTGAGAGCCTTAATGGGCTTTAAAGATCTGACCCACATGCAGAGAACCACTCAGAGACCAATGGAAAAAGTTTAACAGGTTTATTTTAATGTAGATGAATAACAGAAGTTGGATCTTGAACTCAGTGGACTGGTGAACTGGAACTGGAAAGTCTGAAGGGGAGATCACAGTGATCAGTTCAGGGACTGTAGGAAATTTGACTGAGGCTTTAGGGAATTTTACAGGGAGGCGGACTCCGCGTTTGAGGGAGCTCTTGTTAGTTCCCTTGAGGTCCCAGCTTGCGGGGGTAAATCCAGAGAAGAGGGAACTTGTTGGAGGGCTGTCACATGTAATGTGCTTGTCAGGAGGCCAAGCAGTCTTGGAGGTGCCACTTCACCCAAAACAACAAAAATAAACCAATGTGAAAACCAGATCCTGTGTTTAGCTGCTAATGGCCAAGTAACAATGGCTCATTGTTACAAGGCGGATAGATAGGGAGCGTTGGACCCAGAAGGGTAAAGGCGCGGACCGTCACTTCCCGGATTTGGCAAGAGAGAGGACTTGGAGCGGATCACATGTGGAGAGTACTCCCCTGCTCAGTGTGTTCTCAGTCCAGGAGGGAGAAGGTCCAGGTATCCAGGTTTCTCTGGGAAGAGGCTTCCTGGTGAGAAGAGCAAAACCAAAACCAGGTAGGTCTCAGAGGAACAAACCTTGGGAATGGAATTTTGCTAAACTCAGCTTGGCTAGAGTACCCAAAACTGGCAAGCATTCTGGAGTGGTGAGTGACGAACAATGCTCAAAATGCTCCTCAGTATGATCTTAAACCTGCACATGAGGTGTGCAGAGAGGAGCCCAACGAGGACGGGGCACCACCTGGTGGTGGAGAGAGAAAAACACACTAACAACCAACACAAACTAGATTCCTAACAGTGAGGGAAATTTACAGATGGAACTTATTCACATTAAGCTACTTTCAGGAGTAGTAAAGGATTTCCTTAAGTTGAATAACTTTGTATTCAATGCCCGTCCAGATTGGATGCCATATTATGTTGTGAATAACTGCTATATTTACTTCCCGGCCAGCTGGGAATTCATATTACGTTTTGATATTTGAAGATGTTCATTTCCCTCCCCAGCAGGGGTGGCAAATATCTTTTTAATCAGATATTATTTGGACTGTCATATATTGTTTATGAACACACATCCTACTAGCTGTGTGTTAGAACAACTAGTGAAAGAGTGGTTCAAGCTCAAATTATGGTCAAACAGATAATTCTGCACATACATGGAATAAATTCACCAGAACTTCAGCAACTTATGCAATCTCCTCTCCAGTAATCATGTCAAGATGTAACATGGACACTGGTTCCCAATGTCCAAAACCATGATCATGGCACATGGCACAACACTTTCTACACAAGTTTTGATGATTTAACGTTTCTTCTGTCTGCTGATATTTTGATGACGTATGGAGGTCTGTGTTATATAAGGTTAAAGGTCAACATCATTACTGCAGGTAATCACCCTGTTATTGTTACATTATCAACGTAAAGGTTGGTTCGAAACGTTTGAAACTTTTAGGCTTTAAAAGAAACTTTATTTCTCTGTCTCATTACATAATTTCATGAAGTTCATCATTTGCTATAATCAGTTACTCAGTACTCAAGGAGCCTTTTTACCGAATACTTTTTATTCTTCAGTAACTTCTTAGAAGCAACTTTTTACTTTCACTCCAGCAAAAATCTGTTAAAGTCGCGCTGCTCGAATGAGCTAGAATGTATGTCTTTGATGAATTGAGGACAAGAAGCTGTGAGTCTGTTCAGCAGGGGAGGAAGAGGAGCTGGAGAGCTTCAGGGAGGAGAGCTGAGCTGTTACTGAACTATAGAAGAGACACAAACTTCCACATTCAACTGGATTCAAACATTAACTCTGATCATCATGCTGTCTTTGCTCACATCTGGATTTACTCTGCTGGTTCTTATATAGGAACAGGTTAAGTTGGAGTCTTTCGAGAGAACTATTTTGATCCTTGTTGTTCTTCACTTTAAAGGTGTTTTTCTTCCTTCAGGTGTAAACTGTCAACAACCGGACTGCAGCAAAAGACTGAGGAGTTCACTTTAGAGGCTCTGTTACTCTGTCCTGCAGTTACAAGAAGCAAATGGGGGTGATTTTTTGTTTTCATCGTATTGGCAATATCCTGGGAACCTCCAGGCCCTGATCTCCCACTTAGGAACAGGGGGAGTACAACATCTCGAACAGAATGAAATTTGGAAGGAGACCCCAAAGAAGAAATGAAGATGACCATCTCCTCTGCTGTAGTGACAGACTCACAGCTGTGTTGTTTACTGTGCTGTGAGGCCCACAGTGACAGGAAACACCAGAGCATACAAGAACCTGCAATACTCCACAACATCCACTAGAGGGCCTCACACACTGTCATTCAGCTGCTCTCAGATTCTTTCCTTTTTACTGATTGTGTTATCACCAGTCAGATGAATCTCTGTTTAATGAGTCACTTCAAAGAAACTGAATGTTTCTGCAAAGACTCTCTGTATGATTTTATAAGTTATGTTACAAGTTATGTTAAAAAAAAGAAATAGGTTTTAATCTGAAACTATTTCTTAAAAATATTATGGGGTTATTAATGTTTACGAGTTAAATATATGTATATTCAGTTTTTTCATTAGTAAATGGATGAAATATTGATTCCAACCATTGGTTGGTTACCATAACGACAATGTGATATCATTTATGATATCCATTATTTTGCTAAAGCTAGCAGCGAAATGACCAGTTACAGAGCTACGGCATTAGCAGCAGCAGAGACAAAACCATTACCCAGCTCCTCCCTGCGTACTGCCCCAGATTCTAACCCTTGTGTCGAGTCCAGTTCCAGTACACCAGTGCTTCTTGTTTTTGTAAGAACACATGCTCATTTTGCCCAGGCTGCTATCAAGGGGAAACAATCTCTTCGAAATTCTGCAAAACTTGATGCCTGCTTTTGATTCATAACTAGCTTCACATTTTTACTAATGAAGGGCATAATAATAGGAAAACAAATTGGAAATGGACCAGGGACAAAGCACACATCATGTCAATGCACCTTAAAAATGGTCTAAAATGTCCCACAGAGTGGCCACAGGCGGAAACCATTGGAAATCTGTTAGGGCCCACATGTATTAGAAAAAATAGATATCATATTAAACAATTAAAGAAGTAGTTTGTTTCCTTGCAGTAAATTAACTGTTTATCCCCTTCCACCTCACAATGTTACATGACAAGAAGTGTAGTTATTTTTGCTCATGCTATGGATGCATTTGTTCGGACTTTTGCACATAAAAAGCCAATGACTAATGTTAATGACTGATATGAGCCCTGCTGTGTAGAAGCAATAAGAAATAAAAATATCAAAAATAGTGTGTCCGCGCGCACCGGCTACCGTTCATTTATCCTGTCCGCAGATGATCCCGCTCTCCAAATGGAATTTAACGAATCAGATTAGCTAGCCGAATGAATAGAAGGGGTAGAGTGTAGCCGCCTGTAGCCCGGGCTTCCTGTCACAACTCCAGTCCGGCGCGCGGATGACTTCATACACACTCCGCTTTGTTTTTAAATGATATAAATATAAAAAATATAACCGCCAGTTAAATCCACATTAACATGAATTCAACAGACTGTAATAAACAGATAAATGGAGGCAGAAGATGTCTTTCAGTCATCAATGCACAGATTCAGCGACATACAGGAGCTCTTTCAAGCTGGGCACCGTTTCATTCACAACACCTGTCCCATCAAATACTTTAATAATCCCAGGGAGGGATTACTTTAGTTACATTACTCAATATGTAATAGAGTGACTATAGGACCTGTTTGATTTAACACAATTTCATACAATATATACAGTATATAATTAGGGGGTCCCTGCTCCGTCACACCATCACTTTGGGGGTCCTTAGCCTGAAAACTTTGAAGACCCCTGATCTAAAGGATTTCACTGACACAAAAATGTTTACTGCCTCTATTTCTTCACATTCTTACTTCATGTAACTAACTTGGTTTACCTCCACAAGCAAAGGAACTGCTGCCTCAGTGTTAGAGATAGATCTTGGAGATAGAGTAACAATCTAACTGCATTCTCTTTTAGATATAAGATGGTATGTGGAATTCTATTGGTTTCTGTTCTGCTGACCTGTGATGACTAATGATTACCTGTGTGTGTTTGGCCATCTGGTGTGGACATATTGTACTGAAAGGTACAATATGTCCACACCCAAAAGTCCTGCATCCACAATATGTGGATGCAGGACTTTGGGCCTCATTGACCTTGAGGGGACATAGATTTAGGGAAAACTTGATTTGAAAACCTGGTTTGGTCTGCCGCGGTTTCCGTAGACTCGTGAACTCGCATGTGCGCACGTTTAGGAAGTCCTATACACTACTGTTTATGCTCTAAAAACATTCTAAATGACTTCCTTTCGAGTAAATTCTGGATGCTACCCACTCAGGACACTTGGAATACATTGGACGAGCAGTATTGAGGAATATTGACACGTTTTTTGTGGACTTTTATGGACCTTTCTGCCTCGGGCGCCATAGACCTCCATTATTTGAATGTCAGCAGACAGCAAGAAGCCTCCCAGATCTCCAGATGCATTTGAGATATCAAAAAAGTACTCCAGAGTGTTGTTTTGCATGGGGGTGAGTAGAAAATGAAGGCTAATCATGTTTTGGGTGTACTATTCCTTTAAAGTTGGGGCCATACTATGTGCACTCACTGAGAGCAACACTGAGGGGTCCAGGCCTGAGGTAGTATTGATTCTCTGCATTGTCTGCTCATTGCCATATATTTCTGTTATAGACTGGGCCTTCAAACAAAGGTTTTAACTGTCAACACGTCTGTGTGAAGAACTACCAGATGTTTTAATGAATCTCTAAAACCTGTATTTTCTTTTGGGTTTCCTGTAAGTTTTCAAGGTTTGGATTAGAAATATTTCAATATTAACCAGTCATTGACTGCAACGTGTTGCACATCTTAGACTTAGACAGCCTTGAAAAATAGTAAAAATGACTGTAAATTTAAAGTTCTAACATTTTATATATATATATATATATATATATATATATATATGTATTAAATATAATAAAATACAATAAGCCATTTTACAAAACATTCAGCAGTCTAATGACAGTGGGGAAGAAACTGTTGTAGAATCTGCTGGACCTGCATCCAATGCTTTGAAGACTCTTCCCCGAGGGCAGCGGGGAGAACAGTCCATGGTGAGGATGTGAGGGGTCATTGATGATGTCACGGGCTCGGGACACGCAGTGCTGGGATGAAATGTCTTTTATGGAGGGAAGAGGAGCCCTGATGACCTTCTCTGCTTTTCTAACCACTCTCCTTGTTTTCTTCCAGTCTAAGGCGCTGCAGCCTCCACACCACATACTGGGACAGCTGGTCAGAACGCTCTCTATGGTGCTTCTGTAGAAGATGGTGAGGATTGGTGGGGGCAGGTGGGCTCTCCTCATCCTCTGCAAGAAGTACATGCACCTCTGTGCCATTTTGACCAGCGAGGTGGTGTTTCCATTCCAGGAGGAAGGCTCAGAGAGACGAGCTGGAGGAAGTCAGACGAGGTTAGACTAGGACCCAGCAAACAAGAACTGAAGAGGGAGAGCATTTAAAGGAGACTGAGACAAAGAGAAGACTAATGAGCAGATTGGGAACAGTTGAGCACAGGGCAGGAGAGGAAAAGAGATAGGGAAAAAAGAGAACACAAGAGGGCAGCAGAGGGGAACAAATAAAAAAAAACTAGAAGACTGGAAATAACTAGAAAACACAACAAAATAATAATCAAACCACAAAGAATATAAAACATGGAGCAAAGCATAACTGAAAACTCAAAAGAAAAAACATAACAGAGCCAAGACTGAAACAGTAACTAAGAATGAACAGAGAACACAACAAAAATAAAAATAAAACCACTAAAACTAGAAAACAAGGAGTAAAGCAAAACTGAACACTAAAAAGAAAATATAACAGAACGAAGAATGAGAATTATACTTTGGGAACACAATTTTTCACAATATGTTTTCTTCTTCCTGTTTCTCCTAGTTTATCTGTTATTATTGACTTAGTGAAATAATCAAATCCGATCATATTTAGTCATTTCCACTATTGGGAATATTACTTTTATTAAGCAGTTGTAGTTTTACATTTAGCTGTGATTCAGTCTTCAAACATTAAACTTCTAATTGTAATATGTAAATAACAGTAATGTATTGTGTAATTTTTTTCTATTTCATTAGTCTTTAGTGTTTTATTTCCTTTGTTGTTGTTTTTTTCTTTTTGTAGATCCCATACCATCTTGTATACAAAGAAGACCCCTAAGTTCCAAGGGACAGGTCGACCTAATGAGCCGTTCAAACAGAAACAAAATGTGTAGCAGTGGACCAATCCAATAGAGCTGACATCAGACTTAGGGAACAAAAAAAAATCTAAATGACCTAAACCTGTGGAAAAATAATGAACAGAGTACAGTCAGTCCAGCTTTACGTGGCACTAAAAAGGCACGGCCAGGTATGGGAGCAGGAAGGAACTGGAGAGGGTTTGCCTTAGGATCCTATGGTTTTATTATAGGTGTGGTGGAGCTGAGCGCTTCAGAATCAACAAAAGAAAAACATTGCTCAATAAGAATAACAAAAGAAGCCAAAATAATCGCAAAAAAAGATAAACAAATATACAAATATAATAAAAAGCAGAACACACCATGCACTTGAAACAATATAAAATAACAATCGGAGACTGTAGTTTAAGGAATTTAACGTTAATAAAAGTAATTAATTAAATTAGTCTGTAACTGGAAAAGAGTCCTCTTCTTTTCTGTAATGTTTTAATATCACTAGTCATTACTGTGTTACTTACCGTAAATTCTCTAATATTGGCCTGTATTCCAATAGCGGCCGGGTCTCTAATAATGGCCGGTCTCGCTGTCAGAGGAGGTAAATAATGGCCGGTCTCTAATACAGGCCGGGGCTATAAACGTTTTTTCTGGGCATACCTCAACATTATACTTGTGGTAGTAACATACAAGTACCACAGCCCTGCGCAGCTGAACGACAGGCCCTGCGTGCTGCCCGTCTGCGCGAGGAAGAGAACAGACACGCAGCACAACATGAGGAGGAGCGCGAGTGATGAGGAGAATAAAGGGAGAGATGAAGAGGAGGAGGAAAACTGAGGAGGAGAATTAAACAGAATTGGAGGATTTTTTTTTTTTTTACTTCAAACCAAGCGAGACATGGTAACTGTACTTTTTCAATAAATAAACCTAGTGTTTAAAGGTTCAAATAGACACAAAATCTCATTTTTATTCATTCCACTGGTAGTCTGTTTTGCTCAAATAGCAATAGAGGCCTGTCTCTAATACTGGCCTCTATCCAATAAAGGCCTGGACCGCGATGCACTTGAGTGAAATAAAGGCCCGGGCCTATATTAGAGAATTTACGGTACTTTAAAAGAATATCAAAAAGTGTTTTTTTATTTTTTATTAAAGTCATTAAAAACTAATGGCTAATTCACAATGAAATGAGAGACTATTCCACTTCTTATAAATGATAAGAATGATCCCTCATAGATCTGAGAGGAGAAAAAGTCTGAGATCAGAGCAGAGAAAGACCCCGACTGTCAGAGGAATACAAGAACCAAAGCAGACAGAACAGATGTTGTGAGGAAGATGATGTCACTGCATCTCTGTGACACGTTTCCTCTGT
>JAGKQL010000006.1:4010887-4027926 GCA_018398635.1 Cyprinodon brontotheroides | reverse complement strand
ACTAATCGAAATGGAAGGAGAAGAACAAAGTCAAGAAAATCCGACAGTTGTTGTCAACAAATCGTGCCGCAGTTGCACAGAATCAGATTGCTGTTGCTGATGTAGCTGCTTCTGTTCCCTCTTTAAAATTAATTTGCTGTCGATATCTTCTAGAAATGCGACAGACCCAATAGCAGAATCCACACCTCAACCGGGCGCAGCCATTGTTGTTGTCACCAAGCGCCGCCGGTGACGGGTTGATTACGTTACTGCTGATCATCTGTCCATCATCGAGTAAAAGCCCGCCTTGACAATTTGATTGACCGGGCCAGATATTGTGCTAGCATACCTGCGCTACCTATGGTTAATGCCAGACCGAACTTCCTGACCTCAAACGCTGTGGCGGGACTAAGTTCGAAATGGCACCCAGGCTATACCTCTTAGGCTGTCGGACATAAGTTCTGGACTTGTTATGAATTCTCTATGTATGTGCCCAAACTTGAAAAAAAAAATACATTTTACAATACATACGCTGGCTAAATTAGCAAGGTGTGACAGGGGCCTAAGACAGAAAACTAATCTGATGTGATGATCTGTTTGAATTTTATCTATAAAATGCGTTGAGCTGTGAATTGGCAATTATAAAAATAAACTGAATCTGTGTGTGACTAATAGTTGTCAGATATCAGTTCTGGTAAGTCCATGTAACCCCTTGCTAAATAATGATCTATTTAAGGGTATCAGTATAAAGGGGTCTGAATACTACTGCAGTGTTAATGCATACCACTGCTCAGATTTTGTTTTTAGAAAATCTTTTTCTTCCACATCAAGGTGAAAAAGTTTCAGGTTTATTAAAAACTTCTGCAAGGCTCTGCAATTAGAAGTAGAACTAAACTGTTTTATCCCGGCTGTACTTTTTACTATTCAGGAACTGTTTTATCCTCTCAATGGGACTCTCCTGAAAGGCTTCTGCAACAAAGCTGTTTGATACTGTTTGATACTTCATTGTGTTCTCTCACAAAATCGTTTGTTTCCCCTGACAGGAAATTGCAAGTGATGCACAATAAGACGTGTTCTAACCATTCAATTATGGTAGATTGTTAGAGGAAACTAAGACGGACACCATTCTTTGAAGAATCTACTCCTAAATAGCCACAAAGAAGATATTCAAGGAACATAAGTTTAGTGGCACAAAGGATAAAGGTGAAAACAGAAGACTCAGAGGTTTTTGTTAAAAGCAGCAGAAGAATACTAAATATTCTTTCCTGGCAAGGGTTGCTCCATAATTCAGCAGTATGTGGACCCAAGCTTCTCATCCACTCATTTTTTGCTCTATACAGACAAGCGAACGAGCTCAATCACCTTGGATACTGTGTTCTTGGCCTTTGCCCCTGCTTGAAAGATAGCTGCCTTGAGATGTGAATCGTCTCGAATGCCGATTGTGCATCTTGATTTTTATTTAACGTGAAAAACCTAACAAAGTGTGGAGGCAGCTAATACAGTTTGGCATTCACCTCTGGGCGAGGTTAAAGGGGCTTTCTTTACAACTTCATTTCACATTTGATGGGTCTGTGGCGAGCAAGGCAACAGTTCATAGTTTTGTCGAGACAAGCGCTGTTCAACTCGGCTGTCAGAAGAGAAAAAAGGATTTTCATGTAATTTATTTTCTTTTTGAGGAAACAAGAAAAAAACCAGCCTCCTATGTAAATAGAAATGTTGTTCCATTAATGTTAAATCTATCACATATGAGCATATAGAATATTATTACCTACCATATGGGTGATGTGATAAAAGGGCAGCCAGCGGTTTCACACTGTTACTCTGATTACAGACAAAAGAAGAAACCCAACATAAAAAAGATGAGGCTAAAATAAGAAACAGTTAAACAGCCTTATGTCTTTTCCATTTCTTTCCAAGAAACTATATCATACAAAACAGATGGAGAAAAAAGGCTGAAACTAGGGATGGAGGTGAGACACTTTAATACAGAAAGCTTTTCATTTTAAATGACCTTTGGCTGTAAATTAATCAAAAAGAAAACCATATATAATTTCAATTCAATTCAGTTTATATATAGCGCCAAATCCACAACACATGTCATCTCAAGGCACTTTACAGTTCAACCAGATCATCCAGTCAAATTGATTTAAAGTTTTCCATCTAAGGAAAACCAGCTGATTGCATCGACTCATTGACTCTTCAGCAATCCCTCACACTAAGCATGCTTGTAGCGACAGTGGAGAGGAAAAACTCCCTTTGAACAGGAAGAAACCTCCAGCAGAACCAGGCTCAGTGTGAGCAGCCATCTGCTGAGAACCATTGACTGGGGTTCAAGGAGACGGAAGCAGACATAGAAAAAAAAGCATAGATACAAAAGGCAACTGTCAACCAACAGGCGGCCCCCGTCCAGGAAACACACAGCCAGGCAGACAAGCTCCGAGCCAGCTCCCATGTCAGAGGGTGAAGAGAGCACATCCAGTTAGTCACAGTCAGAGAAACAGGACTACACTGGAAAACAGGCCAAGCTCCAACATCTAGAAACAAAGGTGTTGATGGCAGCAGCAGCATAGCTGATATTTCTCTCCAGGATGGAGTCACAGCCAAACAGGAACAGACCAGATGAAGCTACTATGAGAAAGCAGAGAGAGCAGAACGTTAGAGATTGAACTAACAGATTCTGCAGAGTGGGAGAATAGAGAGAGAATGAAGCAGAATGATGAAAAGGGGTCCCTATGTCCTCCAGCAGTCTAAGCCTATAGCAGCAGAACTATAGAGATAGATCAGGATAACCTGAGCCACTCTAACTAGAAGCTTTATCAAAAGGAAAGTTTTAAGCCTAGCCTTAAAAGTAGACAGGGTGTCTGCCTCAAGGACTAAAAACTGGTAGTTGGTTCCACAGGAGAGGAGCCTGAGAACTAAAAGATCTGCCTCCCATTCTACTTTTAGAAATTTAGGAACCACTAGTAAGTATATAGACATTTATATTGACATAAAAAGTCAAATCTCAGTCAAAATTATTTGTTTTTCATCTGAACCCGAGGAATGTTTCTACTAGAATGTAACGGCTCAGCTGTAGAGGTGGTCAGCAGCACCAAATTCCTGGGGGTGCACATCACAGACACCCTCACCTGGACTGGAAACACCACCTCACTGGTCCAAGGGGCACAGAAACCAAGTTGGCGATCCAACAACCAACCCGTCCCCGCGGAGGATCAGGAATCAGAAAAGGTGGAATAACTCTTTTTTTCACTTTTACCCGATGTATTCCAGCATCCAGCCGCCATGCACGCGGCATTGTCAGTTTCACTATAGCTCTGGTGAATTTCAATGGTGAAGTCCTCTGAAATCTTCAATAATTGTTGTTGATTGCAGAAGTGTCTCGTAGTTCCAGTTTTTAAAATTTCTAAAGGCTATTTATGCCTTTTTAATGATACTGAAAATCAAATGAGTGCAGATTTAGGTATTTATTTTTATTTTCTTTTATAGTTAAAGGAGCAATAAGTCATAATGGCACCTAGTGTTTCAAATCAGAACAATCCACAAAACACAGAATCTTATTTGACTGGTTCAGAAACCAGTTAGTAACCATGGGTTACAGACTGCTTCTTGTTTTACCAACAAGTTTGAAAAAAGGAAAACTAGACTTAGATGTTGTTGATGCAAAGGACTGAATGTTATTTTCATCCCAGGAAATACATCAGTTTGGTTATTTTTCAAGTAAATGTCCCATTTGTTGCTCCTTTAATTAATCCACAATATTTTTATCTTCTCCATCTGACATCATGTGGTTTTTTTTGTTTTAACTATAATTTGGGAAATATGCTGGTGAATATTCACAGTCATCCAGGACATAGTCATTCAGAAAAATGTAAAAAAAAAAAATCCACTGGACTTTGTTTCCAAGTTTGAAGACGTTTTTCTTCCCATCCAGGAAGTTTTTTCAATTCAAAATGTCAGAAATACCCTTCAGTTCCACATTTTGAATTATAAAATCTTCCTGGATGGGAAGCCAAACGTCTTCAAACTTGGAAACAAAGTCCAGTGGATTGTTTTTAAACATTTTTCAGAAACATAATTTGGGAAATTTTGTGCACTCACAAAAAAAACAAACAAATGTGAATTAATCTGTGTAGTTTCAAACATAAACAGCATAAAATGCATTTTATAAGCCGGGTCTAAAAAGTTTGCAAAATTAGACTAGAAGAAGAAGAAAAAAATGAGAATAAAGATAAGGTTAAATATTAGTCAGATGTGTTCAAACGAGAAATGAAGTACAGTTTGACTCAGAACATATGGAAGTGGAACCACCCAGCATCCCACACCAAGTTAGAAAAAAAAGAGCTTTAATTTAACAAATAACTCCGATGATGTACTACGGCTTACCTGATTTGTGACAGAGGCAATTCTTCTAATAGAGACGCTCTGATTTATCGCTGAGACTCTCCACAATACTACTTTTAATGGCCTTTATTCCTACTTTTATTTTATGAAACGCGATGAAAGGGGTCATGGTGGCCATTAAATGGATTAATGGTATGTATTGGTTAAAGAAGCCGCTATAAAAGCTTAAAAGTTAAATCTGTCATCTGCAGGCTGCTGTCCTGATGGAGTGGGATGGGCCACATGAAGCTAATAGACATAACTCAGCCAGGTAGCATTTAATCCCTCGGGGGGGTAAGATGGATATCTCTTGGCAGTGTTATGGGATGTGTTGTGGCGTTGCCGTCACATTTACACGGGTTATTTATGCTCCTTAATGAAGAACATAATGAAAATTGGACACGACGATAAATACGGGCTGGAAAAGCGGAATGTGGAGGAATAATCATTGATGCAATTAAGATGTCCAACACATGCGGCGCAAACCCTGACTTTTGCCTCTTCTTTGCACCGCAGCGGTAACTTACCTTGATACATCACATTTAATCAGCAGGAAGTTGCTTCCACAAATCCACCAAACTTACAAATCAAGGCTGTGTTCAATATGTGAATGCCAAAGTAATGAAGTATTTGGTTAATCTATTGTTGCTGTTATTAACGGCTATTATAAGACTGTTAGAAGTATTTCTTTGTCTTAATTGGGGAGTAGATTTGTTCTCAAAGACACTCGACAGGATGTGACTGAAGTCCAACCAGGCTGGCTGCACATTAAGCAGGGAATTAAATATAAAATGGATCCTACATTAAAGTGCCAAATTAAGTAGGCTCCCATCAATATTTCAAGCACCGTGTGACACGCTTAGTGTCCAAATGGCAAAGGTTCAACAGTAATTGCGTTTCAGTGTCACTTTCTGCACAACAGAGCTCACAGATGACACAGAGCGGCTGCTGAGGGTGAAGCTGAGACAGACAGCAGTAAGATTAGAGACAAAACTATGCAAACAAATTAGGCTGCTTCTAACTGAAGATCTACTAGCGGCAAAGCTACATTTTTAGCAGGTCTGCAGGACGACAGGTTACACTGCAAAAAAATAAAATCTAAATAAGTCCTTTTTTCTTAAAATCACTGCATTTTTTCTTGAAATAAGGATTGAAGTGAGACACTTTGCAAATGGAGAAAGACAATTTACACTTTTTAAACAAGAAAAAACAATTGCATTGTCTTATATCAAGTGCATAATATCTAGATATCTTATTTTAAGAGTAAAAATACTAATTCCATTGGCAAATCATCTTATTAACCTGCTCAAATTAAGGGTAAATACACTTAATTTAAGACATTTTTACTCATTTTGAAATCGTTTTTGCAGTTAAACAGAGTTTATCTATCTATAGATAGATAAACTCTGTTTGATACAGAATATTATGCTTTAACCTTTTTACAGACCAGCTTTCTAAACTAAAAACATATGTTTTAGCTGCTTAACAAATGTTTATCATTGAAATATATATAAAAAGACACATTTTAAAGGAACTTAAAGTATTAAACACTATTTGTTTAGCTGTAGAAGGAGTGAGTCAGTTCACTGGAAAAACGATCTAGAAATAAGTAGAATTTTCTTAAAATTAAGACTATTTACCCATATTGAAACTAAGTAAATATAATAGTTTGCCAATGGAGTTGAATATTTTTACTCTTAAAATAAGGCTAATTAGATAAAAATGCACTTGAAACCAAATTTAATGCAATTGTGTTTTTCTATTTTAAGAGTAAATTGTCTTGTTCCATTGGCAAAATGTCACTTTTAACTCCTCAATCCAAGAACAAATGCATTTATTTTAAGAAAAAATGTCTTATCTAGATTTGGATTTTTTACAGTGTTAATCATTTTGCATTAACTCAATGATTTCCAAAAAGTTAATAAACAATCCACTGGACTTTGTTTCCAAGTTTGAAGATGTTTCGCTTTTCATCCAGGAAGATTTTTCAATTCAAAATGTCAGAAATAGAGTTGAGTTTATGGATTTATAGAGTGGACCAAAAACAAAACCTTGCTCTGGTTTAGAAAACATGCAAATTGAACACGAACAAACGGGTCAACTGCTTATGAATGGGGGTCGTTTTGGCTTCTTTGTTAGCCTGCAATGCCCCATACCTGTCTATAATGCTCTGAAAGGGGGGTCATTAGGGGAGATTGTTGGCTTTTCATGAAGAGGCGAGGTTCCCCTGTGAAGGGTTGGGGGTTGCAATGATAGCGGGAAAGATAATCAGCTCTATCGCTGCACCGTAGGTGTTTGAAAACTGAAATCTAAAGTTCCTTCCTGGTATCATCTGAACTTAACCTGACTCCGCCAGATGGATTTGCTCCGCATATCCATCTGGAAACCCCATCAGTTGAAGTAATTTTGGGAAGGGGCAAAAATACTGGTTAGGCTGATTGGCCTATGTTGGTGATAAGACGGGCCAAATAAACCAATCAGATCAACGAAGCATATGGCGATACTTAACAAAGAGCTTACTCTAATGCAAGGAGCCAATTGATAGATCAAACTTTGCAGAAACCAGTGCGGGGAAGAGCAAAAACATCTTTTCCTCTGAGAAAGCCTCCAGAGCAGTGTTTTGCTCTTCTTTCAGTGAAGAAATACTCTGTAATTCCCATAAACTTGTGCTCGATAGCCACGCTAGCGCTAGTTTCATCGGCTGCAGCCGCCATGTTCTTTAGACTGAACTGTCGCACTTCGTCGTTGCGTCACACCTCAACCCGCCTCAAAGCTAAGCGCTGATTGGACGTTCGTTTGGGTGAACGGCTCCATATTTTCTTTAACGGAGAGTCTCCAGACTGATCTGCGAGGTGAAATCTTGAAAGCTCTCGCGAGGATCAGGATGGTCTCACAGAGCTAATCTGAACCCCCATCCCTCTTAAAAGGAACAGAAGTCTTAAGCCTGTTCAGCCAGACCAACAATTTCCTTTATGACCCTCTTTCAGAGACATAGACAGTTATGAGGCATTGCAGGCTAACAAATAAGCCAAACGACCCCTTTCCTAAGAGGTGGATCCGTTCGTTTGTGTTCAATTTACTAAACAAAACAAAAACATTAATCAAAAAAAAAAAACTTTAAACATGTTTTTCAAAAGACTATAATGAATTGACAGAGTTACTATAGCAACTGTGTTTCCTGAAAAGGAAAATTTGAAGAAAAAAAAAACTGCCTTTGAAAAAATGTGTGCAAAGGAGCGAGCCAGTTGCATCTTTGAGCAGATCGCCAAGTAAGAGACGGAAGCCATGATGGCATTAATGAAATAAAGGGTAGAATTGTTTCACTTCACTGATTAACTTTAGGGTCTATCCTCCAGGTTTTCAAAGTTAATCTTTATTTCACTCAAATAAAACTTTTGTTGAATTCTTCTTGCTTTACATTTTTATTCAAACTGTGGATCTAAAAGCATAAAAGTGCAGATTTGTGTAAAGAAATACTATATGTGGGACAATGAAGTGAAAAAGAGGACATTTTCAGTACATTGAGGTTCTCTGTCAGAGCTGTCACTGTCTGACAGTGGGAGGAAAGCAGAGGAAGTGAGGTCAGGAGATACGGGCGGCAGCAGGATGGAGACACTTAAAGAAAAGGAAGCCAGGAGCCGAGGCGACCCTGCAGACCAGACACTAACAAAACAGCATCACTGAGCGCTCTGTCAGCTCCAGCTCTCATCTGTCACTGTCATCCTTCTGCATTTCCATACATTCCTTCTCTTTCCGTTTCTCTTGACCCACATGCTGAACAGTTCACACTCTTTTCTCTGATATTCACACTTCGCTATATGTCATCTTATTTGCCTTCTAACATCTTTCTACACAGCTTGAAGCTGCGAATAACATGTTTATTTAACAGTAAACTCATCAGGTTCATCAAGAATATAAGCAGGGGCGGATTTAGGGGATTTGGGGCTCAAGGCAAAGACAGGCTGGGGGCCTTCTGAATTTAGAAGACAACACATTATACGGATAGAGAAATGTTTTTAAAATAGACATCCATTATTTGTTCTAGGTTCTGTCCCTCTCTTCTTGTTCATTTTCTTGCTGTTTTCCTCTCTATGTTTTCTTTTGTCCCTTTTTTCTTTTTATAAAGTCTCCAGTAGCAGAAAAAAGTCGCTAGATTTCGTGCGTTTTTAAAAAAATCAAAGTGCTAGAGGGGTCTGAAAAGTGGCTACATATAGCGATTAAAGCGCTAAGTTGGCCACACTGCCATGATCTGCTTATCTGTTCTCCATTTTTCATTTGGATGAAATAATAGCTGCATTAATCATGACAGAAGACAAAATAGCGAGGAGAGCAGGAGGCGGGTTACCAATCTACTTGCTCTGGAGAGCAGAGTTCCGCTGCTTTTAGATGTTGTCTCTAGATTTGGCGCTAGGAGCTTTTAAGAAATCAAAGTGCTAGAGGGGTCTGAAAAGTGGCTAAATATAGCGACTAAAGCGCTAAGTTAGCAACACTGCTCTTTTGCATGGTTTGTTTTCAAATGGTTTGCTGCTGTCTGTTTGGACCTTTCTGCACATGTGCAGCAAATGGACTGATCCAATATGGTGGACACTGAAGGGGGGGCTGAGACACACTTAATATTATCAGCGTTCTGATAATATCAGGATTTTTATCAAAAACATAATTAATGAGCACAAAATAAGGGATAGTTGTATTAATCATACATGGAAACAGAGTTTTACGGGGCCCCCTGGGCAGCTGCCTAATATTGCCTGATGGTAAATCCTCCCCCTGGATATAAGAGATAACATATGATGACTGGGAGGAAACATTTAGGTCTGGACATAAATGAACAGAGAGCCCCAACATAGAGACAGTTTGATTGGAAAGTTAAATGTACTATTTTAATACGTTACTTATCACCACAGAATATAATAAAACTCCTTGGTTGTGTTGAAGGAATTGTAGCGACCAGGAAGATTTTCCTAACATATTCTGGGATTGTCTTGAAGTAATTCTGTAATAAGCCCACTTCGAGCCCCACTCCCACTAGCTTACTGGGTGCCATTCGAACTTAGTCCCACCTTTGCCACAGCGTTTGAGGTGGGGAAGTTAGGTCTGGCGTGCTCAATAGTAGCGCCGGTATGCTGCCATACAATATCTGGCCCGGGCCAATCAAATTATCAGGGCGGGCTTTATACGATGATGGACAGATGATCAACAGTAGCGTGATCAACCACGTCACCAAAGCGCGCTTGGGTGAGGCAACAACAATGGCTGCCGCCGGAGGAGGTTTAGGTGTGAGTAGATTCTGCTAATAGGTCTGTTCTAGAAGATATCGACAGCAAATTAATTTTAAAAAGAGGAACAGAAAGCGCGTCAAGGCTCATCTTCTTATTCTAGGCGCGCAACTGCACGCTTTGATTTTTTGTTGACAACAACTTTATCGTGTTAGGCTTAACATACACGTCACGCACTCCGTTGCTCTTATTGGTTTGTAGGTCTATCCAACTGAGTGCAGAGGCATTTTTTTTCCTGGTTCGTTGTTGGAAACACGCCCCAGCATAATCACAGCTCTATGGGAGTTAAGCATCCAGACTCATTCTGACTAGAATTGAGGTCGGACTCACGTCAGGCTACACTCCCACAGACTGCCACTCTCACAAGTCCACCAAACCCTTAGACACTGCTCCCCAAGGGGATGGGTTAAATGCAGGGATTTCATTTCGTCTCTCCGAACTTGTGACAGTGTAATGACAATAAAAGCTGGGAAAAAAAGTAATACATGTAATTAGAGATAAAAAGGGATATTTTATGGATTGATTCATACTTGGACCCATCTCTATACATTTTAGGAATTACTTCTTGGTTAAGACCCCAATCATTCATTATTACACAATGCAGAGACAGAATCTAACAGGTCTATATTATGTAGAAAACAACACTGAGATTAAAACTTCAGACGGAGACATTTGATGCTAACTGAAAACCCATAACTAGATATAGTCCAATCATGACACCTGTAATTATTTGCATGATTAACTTTAATTTTTTTAATGGATTAACTTTAACTTATTGCAATCAGCATGGCTCTAAGTGTTCAGTGAATTTGTTCTATCTTTTCCTAATGGTGGTAATGTTTAATTGAAGATAATGTTTATGTGATGTGATATTAGTTTTTTAATTATTATTATATAGAAATTCTCATAAGACTTGTGCCAGATCTGGAGTTCATTATAAAATTATAAATTGTCAGTTTAAATGGCTTAAATAAGTGTTTAAAAAGATGTAACTAGTGAACTGACAAGGGTGGATTTTAGTATATTTTTGTGTATATTTATGTCCTTGGATAATAGTTAAAGAGTAAGAAAAATGCCTTATATTTAATAATACATAATGGAAAACTTCTACTGTCCTAAAAGGATTATTCATATTGCAACATGGTGGAGGCGGCATTATGCTAATATTTATTCCCACCAGGATTGTGGAAGTGAATGGAACTAAATCCAACTCAGTTCCAACTCAGCATCTTTTAGAGAACCTGTACATTGACACTTGACAAATTATTACATCCTCTGTATTTATAAAACATTATTAATGTAAAGCGAAGGATCGTTTTTTATTACTCTTCTTTTTTTTTTTTTGTTCATCTTTCTAATATACCATGAAACAGAGACTTTATCTTAGTGGATTTTGTACCAGTAGAGCAGAATGTGGGTTTGGAAAAAGTGAAAGATAAAGTTTAAAAAAATCAATTAAACAAATAATTAAAAGTTTGGGGAAAAAAAACATTAATATTGAAATAACAATTTCATTTCAATTTAATTTACTACTATGTAAAATAATGACGGATCAATCAATCAATCAATCAATCAATTTCTTCATTGTCAACTACAATTTGCATTGTAATCAAGATTTTAGTTTCAGTACAAACCGATCATCGCATACATTGCGGTCGGCTGGGGAACGATTTACTGAGGCCATGCATGCTGCAGAATGTTGCCGTTGGCTGTCAAGGGCGCCACCATGAGGCGCTTCCCTATAGCGCTGCCTTTATCTCTGTGGAAAGATAGCAGCCACATTGGGGAGGGAGAGGGAAAAAATAAAACATATTTCACACTTTATCCATTACAGGATACAGTTAGATATAAAAAAAAACAACCAAAGAAACCTCAGCACAAAAAAAGCACATGTGACACGAGACAAACATTTCAGCAGTAGGAAAACATTGGAGGCTGAAGGTAAATCTGACATTTTGAGCGTCAGTCGTGTATGTATGGTGAGTGCTGCTCAATTTGTCCATAAACGATGTCCACAGGTACGGAAGAGGATTAGGGCCACTGGGAAAAAAAAAAAAAGTAAACTGATTTTAAATTTTATTTCAGTTTAACATGGGAAAAAGTCAGAATTCTCTGAGATTAAAGTCAGAATTCTGACTTTTTCAGAATTCCTGAGATTTTTCAAAGTCAGAATTCTGACTTTTTCTCAGAATTTTGATCTCTTTAATCTCAGTGAATTCTGACTTCTTTTTTTATTGTCAGAATTTTGATTTTTTTCAGAATTCTGACTTTTTTTATTGTCAGAATTCAGTCAGAATTCTGAGAAAAAAGTCAGAATTTTGAGATTAAAAGTCAGAATTCTAATTAAAGTCAATCAGAATTTGGAGGAAAAATTCAGAATTTCTGACATTAAAGTCAGAATTCTGACTTTTTTCCCATACTAAGCTGAAATAAAATAAAAAAAATCAGTTAACTTTTTTTTTTTTTCCAGTGGCCCTAATCTTCTTCCGTAGGAATTTGAGATTAAAGTCAGAATTCTGAGATTAAAAGTCAGAATTTCTGAGATTAAAGTCAGAATTCTGACTTTTTTCCCATACTAAACGGAAATTTTTTAAAAATCAGTTAACTTTTTTTTTTTTTTCAGTGACCCCTAATCCTCTTCCTCGCATGGCGATCCACTGTCCTTGATAAGATGGAAGTTTATCAACTGGTGCTAGAGTTCTAGACCGGGTAGGGTAGATCGGGGGAGCCGGCAGTTCTGGGCCCTTCCGCCATAACATCCAGGTGAGGTTTGATATGGGGGAGGCTCCAATCCAAAATAAGACTTATTACTTTGAGAGCAGGCTGCACAGGAATTTACTGTCAGTCTTTAAGTCTTTTTTTTTGCTAGCTACGCATGAAGAATCCAATATTCCGAATTTGTTGGGCTTTTCCGCCTTGAAGCGAGCGTGCATATCCAAGATATTATCCCCATCTCACCTTTGAGTTTAACCACCGCAGCCAGCCTGCGTTCAATCGCACCCAGCATACGGCTCAGCTCACAGTCCTGCTCCTTCGCAGCGTCAACCGCTGCCGGCAGCCTGATCAATGCCCAAATTGCTGCCGACATCCTCTGTAATTGTAGATACATTAGGTATCCTCCAAATCCAAACAGGAGAAATTGGAGTATCATAAATCCGAAAATCCGTACGTCTTCGATAACCTCCGCTGACAACATTGTAAAGCACACCAACCTCCAAGCCTTCCAGGAGTCCATGGTGTATTCCACAAAGTATGTTCCAGGAGGACTGGCAGGGTCCTCTTTTCCCGGTTTTCCAGTTGAGAACATTTGATCAATTGCTTTGAAAGACCAGCTGACCAGATCCACTGTTTGAATTCGGATGATATAAAGAGAGGGCTTAGAAAAGACAAGACACAGCAAAGCAGGGACGGAGCAGGGAGTTGCTGAGAAGCAGGAAAATGCGACCTCCTCCTTCAAGAGTCAGAACAGAAATCAAAGCTTTGAAATATTAATGTTGATTAAAGATGTGTACCACCACAGATAAAATGAGAGCACTAACCTTGTTCAGCAGGGGGTAAGGTGCGCAGTGAGTTTATCCATTTAAAGGCAATGATTCTGGCTGTCAGAACCAGCCACGGCAGGCACTCAGTGTTTCACATGGCTGTGTAAGAACAAATCTAAGCTATAGACCTTGAAGAACCGTTGAAGGGTTAAAGATAGAGACTAAAACTTAGCTAAGGTTGAATAAGGCTGGGGATCTGGGTCTTACATTCAGATATGATAATGAAGCTTTGGTTAAGGCGGTAGAAAAGGTGTAAAATCAGATTTGCTCCTTGTTATAGTAAAAGAAAGGTGTATGTGAATGATAAAGCCAGCAGAAATTGATCTCTGTTTGCTCTTTTTGGTTTTTCACATTCAGCAGGCATGAATTGTAGAATAAGATACCTGTTTGGAATATAAAGCAATGCAGCTAAAAGAGCGACGAGAAGGAAATAGCTTGAGGCAGACGGCCAAACCATAGAGTGTGGTTGGTCTGTAGCTTTTTGTCTTTTGACATAGAAAGAATCACATTTTTTACAGACTGACAAAAGCTTGAAATGATTAGAACTCCAGCATAGCTGTATTCTTGTAAAGGGGGCTGATTAGCACGTTCTTTTTAATTTTTTTTATGGGTTCACAAGTGCACTGCAAAAAACTTAAATCCAGATAAGTCATTTTTTCTGTAAAATAAGTGCATTTGTTCTTGGATTGAGGAAGGGGGGTAAGAGAGACATTTTGCCAAAGAATGAAGATAATTTACATTTAAAATAAGAAAACCAAATGATAATTGTCTTATTTCCAAGTGCATTTTATCTAAATATCTTTATTTTAAGAGTAAAAATACTCATCCAATTGTCAAACTATCTCATTTTACCTACTCTAATTAAGGGTAAATACGCTTTAATTTGACACCTTTTTACTCTATTTCTAGATAGTTTTTCCAGTGTGGGTGGTGGTTCTGCTGTATGCTGTGAAATATTTTGCCACATTTTAACCAAGTTAAGACAAAAAAAATGGAAAACCATGTCTGGTGGAAAACTAGCTCCTCACATGACATGGGAAAGTTTTGGTTCAGCAGGGCTCCTTCTAAAGCAAGACAACAAACACTTCATACACAAAATTGGTTGTACCCATGATTTAATAAAAAATAAAAACCCACTATGGTCACAGTTAGGGATGCAGGATATAATGGGCCCCCTATCGGTATCGGCCTTAAAACTGAATATCGGACATCGCCACACCAACGATATTTAACCCGATATTTGATCAGCTTCTGAGTTTCTAAAGTCTAAACAAAATACTACTTTCCTTATCTCTGGTTCCATTTCCACGATGACTTAAAACTTCAAAAGACTCCAGGAAAAAAATATTGATCCATTAAAATATCCCAATATCTTCATATGCTGATATATATTGCCATTTAAAACACTATATCAATCTCTTTTTACTAATGAAATATTGCTATATGTCATCGCTATGCTACCAAATCCCCCCAAAATTCACCAAATGTTGCCATATTTTTTATATGTTGATATATTGACGCGGTATCGATCTATTTTACTAACAAAAATCTCACAAGAATTTGCAAAATATCACTATAGTTTGTATAATACAGAGAACGATGAAATTTCCACGGTAGATTTTGAAAGTAAAATAGATCGATACCGCGTTTTTAAAAATCAATTTGATATCAGCATATATGAAAATATATTTGAGTTTATTATTTTTCAAAGTGTCAGAAATGGATAAAGCAAAAACTGCTATTTTCAATGACTACTTATTTTTGTCCAGCTTTAACATCGGTATCGATATCGGTTATCGGCTACATGAGTTTTTAAAATATCGGCATATCGGATATCGGCCAAAATCCCAATATCGTGCATCCCTAATCACAGGAATAATTAAAATCTGAGAAAACATCAATATGATAAGTAGGCCTAGATCTGCAAATTATCAACTGAAAGTCAGACATTGCTCTGCTTCAACAGATCGATTTAAAATTAAATAAAATTTGAAACAGTTCTGGACAAAAATGATGGCATGCTTTCAAATACAGAGTAGATAAACAGGCGATAACACTATATCGAGCAGGCGGGGGGGTGGCATGGGGTCTTTCATACCTCTGTCCTCCCCCTGGGGAAGGGACTGGTTGATCATGGCTTGGCTGGGGTTTCTTGCTCTCCTTGGGACCTCCGGTCTTTTGTTCCCATGTTATGACTTCATTATCTTCTCTGTCCGCTGGGATATGAAATAGTTTTTGTCTGCTTGTCAGGTTGGGTGCTTTCCTAACCCCCCCACCTGTATTTGGGTATTTCAGTTTTGTTTTATTCTTATGATTTTAGTTTTTTTTTGCAATGTAAAGGAAAAACATAAGCGCTGCAGAGGCCACCTGGTCTATTTTTGTCATGATTTAATTAAAGGTCTGACCCAAAATGCAGAAGTCCAAACAGAGAGACACAGATGAAAAGAAAAGGTTTAACAGGTTTTTATTGAAGAGGTTAAGCATGGTGCAGTGTTGATCAAACTCTGCCCTGGCCGGAACTGGAAGATGAGGGAAGACAGACTGTTAGTTCAGGCTCAGTCGGAAATTTCGATTGCGTTGACTTGAAGAAAGAGGATATGGTTGATGACTCACGTTTCCAGACATTCAATGAATCTTTGACTCCAATCTGTGTGTTGTTTTCCAGAGTTTGTCTGATTTGATTGGGAGGGCGAACAGGGTTTACCCAGAACCTCGGACGGTGTAGGTGAACGCAGGCGGCTGATTGCCACTCAGATTTCCTGCTGTACTTGGACGACGGGTCGTGGTGAAAATAATTCCATTTCTCAGAGAGTAATTTCAACATCCTCTCAAGGAAAACTGGATCCAAACCTCCTGTTTGACTCCCCGGCTCAGTTTAAGGCTCAGTTGATCCCTCCTGGGAGTGGAGGTCCGAAAAATGTCGAGTTTGGACTTCCAAAAACTGGCAAACACTCTGGCTGCCGAGGTAGTGGCAATCAGCAGCTTAAGAGCGCTCCGTAAACCAGGTAACCTTCAGCAGGTGTGTGAGGGAGCAGGACCAGAACCAGGCGCCTCCTGGTGTGACGGTGAGACAACAGCAAAACAAACACAAAAGACTGGAGCCCTGACAATCTTTAGTAGATTATGGTTGCTGGTGCTTTTGGATTTATAATGTTAATTTCATTAAACATTTGTAGGTCTTTTTGTTTTGTTTGTTAATGTTTAAGACATGAAATAAATAATTAATTCCCCACCTTCCTCCAGTGTCTACACATAAACAGACTTTGTCAAAGCGTAATCCGATCCTTCACACCACGGTGAACGCAGCGGAAAACAGACAGACATGAACACACTTGGCTACAGCACTGTAAAGGGAGGTATTATGATGTAGGTCTGATGGTAACATAGAAATAAAGAAGGGAAATTAGAAAAAACACATACAGGACACACAACAGCAGCTGCCGGTAACTGCTCATATCTTCAGCTTAATTTATGACTTAATTAATTTTTCAGTTCTTGCTATGCTGTAGATAACAGGACTGTAACATAAGGTTTACATGAAACAGTAAATAAACTTGAAACAAAATTTATTTGATTTAAATTGATCTGTTTGTTCTGTACTGTGGGTTGTTTTTAGAGGGAGAGTTAAAGACACACAACAAATAAACAAAACAAAGGAGTAAGATAGACATCTAACTCTTATCTTTCATCTCCATTTATTCACTCCATCCATCCATCCATCCACATCCATCATTCATTCATCCATCATCCATCCATCCATCATTCATTCATCCATCATTCATCCATCCATCATTCATTCATTCATTCATTCATTCATCCATCATCCATCCATCCATCCATCCTTCATCCATCCATCATTCAT
>JAGKQL010000006.1:3972501-3990647 GCA_018398635.1 Cyprinodon brontotheroides | reverse complement strand
ATGAAACTAGCGCTAGCGTGGCTATCGAGCAAGTTTCCATCGAATTACAGTATTACTGAAAGAAGAGCAAACACTGCTCTGGGAGGCTCAGAGGAAAGATGTTTTTACTTTCTCCGACTGGTTTCAAAGGAGTTTGATCTATCAATTGGCTCCTCTTCGCCGCCTGTTAGTACGCCATATGCTTCCTTGATTGGTTTATTTGGCCCTCTATCACCAACATATAGCCAATCAGCTAACCAGTATATTCGCCCCTCCCAAAAAAAAAATTACTTCAACGGAAAGCTTCCGGATGGATATGCAGAGCAAATCCATCTGGGCGGAGTCAGGTTAGATGTGTCTAGTTGTTCCCATTGATTTAGCTTGTAAAGCGGGAGAATGGCGCTTAGGCTTACCGCAAGTAAGACCGTGATCGCCACTGCCGGAAGATGGTGGTGGAGTGGAGTGGTGTGGTGTATTGGGCAAAAATGGCCGCCCCAGACTCAGTGATGATGACGAAAATTATTTTTTTTTTTTACTGATTATCGCTAAATTAATGAAATCACTGTGAACATATTCGGTTTTAGGTGTAAATAATGATCCCATTAAAGGACTTTTTCCCTTCAAAGCTATTAGGCAGAGTTTTCAATACAAATGAGGTCAGAGTAAAATTGTCAGTTAAATCTGAGTTTCTGGAATTATTAAGAAATAATAATTTCAAGCATAATAAGCTGATAAAAGGGAATCAACTTCCACATCATTCAAAATTAGCTGGTCTCCTCTCAGCCTGCTCCTCTCTTTGTTACGTTCGCTTCCTAAATGTTCCTGTGAAGAACTTCAGGTCATTAAAGGCAAAGCAGTTGATTAATTAAGCGGTTAAAAGTGAAATCACAAAGCAGTGGTTTGCTGCCTTTTGGTCAACACTTGTTTGCTGCTGTTTATTAAAAAGAGTCCTGTGGGTGAACGGACCTCTTAAATGGGGTTAGGGCTTGTTGAAAGCAGCATTTGGCGGTGAATAATTGGATTGCAGCCTTGAGCAAGGGTTTAAATGCTGAAGTTGAACGGTGCCTAGAGTCTGTTTATGTAGGAAAGCTCAGTTTCCTTTTCTCTCTTGTTTTTTTTCCCTCCATTTTCTTGTCTCTAGCACTTTTACATGCACTGGGTAGGTTGCCCACCACCATATCGTATAAATTTGACTCTCAGTATCTGCACGCATTGTCTTCGGCCCACTGAATGGACTGTTGTGAGCCAGCTGCACATTCACACTTCAGTTAGCAAACTGCACGTCTGAAATTAATCTGGCTGATAATCCAACTATCTGATATCAGAACACATTCTACTTGAATATATTTTAAAAAATATCTGCTTTCCATTGCAAGGAGGATAATTCTTCTTAAATGGAAATCACCACAACCTCCTTCTTTCATATACTTTGGTTGAGGGATATGGTTTATTTTCTTAAACTTGAAAAAATTAGGTTATCACTACGGGGTTCACAGAAATCTGGGCAACCATTACTGCGATTGGTTGGTCAGGTTAATTTCCATTCTGTCCCAGTCTCCTTCGTGTATACTTTTCCTGGGCACAAACTGTACTGTACCATTCTCAAAACATTTTATCCATCTCATCCATCCATCCATCTTCCTCCGCTTTATCCGGGTCGGGTCGCTGGGGCAGCAGCTGCTGAAGAAGGGACAGGCCTGAACATCTCCCTCTCCCCCAGCCACTTCTTCCAGCTCTTCAGGAGGAACCCCCATACTGCTCCTCCCAGCCGAGAAACATAGTTCTCTCAGCTTGTCCTGGGTCTTCCCCGGAGGCCTCCCCTGTGGACGCGGCTCGGAACACCTGCCACCAGGGAGGGTGTCCAGGAGGCATCCTAAACAGATGCCTGTGCTATCTCAACTGGTTCCTCTCGACGCGGAGGAGCAGCGGCTCTACTCCGAAGTCCCTCCCTCCGGATGACTGAGCTTCTCACCCCATTCCTAAGGGAGAGCTCCAGCCACCCCACGGAGGAAACCCATTTCGCCCGCTTGTATCCGCGATCTCGCTTCTTTCGGTCATGACCCAGAGTTCATGACCATAGATGAGGGTAGGAACATAGATCGACATCAAAATTGAGAGGTCGCTTTTTGACTCAGCTCTTCACCACGACGGACCGGTACAGCGCCGCTTCACGGGCGGACGCTGCGCCAATCTTGCTTGTCGATCTCCCCGCTTCCCTTCTTCCCCTCCTCATTCGTGAACAAGATCCCAAGATACTTAAACTCCTCCACTTGGGGCAGGACACACCCCTGACCTGGAGAAGGCACTCTACCCTTTTCTGGCTTTTTAACATTTTTTAATAAAAAAAAATTTATATATTTTTTGATTTATTTTTTTTCATTTTAATTTTTTCTCTCTGTGTGGGTGTCCTTTTTCTTATTGCCTGGGAGTGATTGGAGGTCGTTTTGCTGTGTTTTTTGTTTGGTTTTTTATGACTCAAGGGAATTGTACAGTATGGTTTGTTTTATATGCATCACATTGTAAATGTATGGCTATGCAATTCCTGTTAAAAACCAAATAAACAAAGTTTGTAAAAAAATATATATATATATCTGCTTTCCCATTACAAAGAGTTTTTCATAACAAGAACCTTCACAAGCTTAAAAAAATGTAAACATTTAAAATCTGATCAAAACTGGGCTACCAATTTGTCAACTTTTACACAAATCAGCTGAATTAAAATTAATACTACACCATCTTTTTTTTCTTTTAGTGCAGATTGAAGAGATATTTTTTAAATATTTATTTATATTTATATTTTGGTGTTTTTCTCCAACCAGAGTTTCCAGTGATGGGCGGTGCCCCACCCTAGCCTCTGTTATCATCATCCCACTTCTGTTTAATAAAAGCTTTGAATTATCCCACTGTCTGTCTCACCTTGAATACTGGGTCCTTCTGTCCTGCTTTTTTTCATGCAATGTTTGAATAACGGAGCATATTTGTCAAGGTAAACAATGATAAATAAATAAACATGTACATATGTAATCCTACAAATCAAGTCAGCTTTTATTGTCACTTTCTTCATATCTACAAAACATACAAGGGAAATGAAACTACGTTTACTCTCTACAATATACAAATATACAAGAAATATACAAGACTGACTTTTAAAAACTGACATAAAGTGCGGGACATGACAGGTAACAGTGGTAAGATAAATATAAATATGAAGTATAGACATTACAATAAAAAGCAATAAAACAGCAGCAATAGTTTGTTCCAGGCTGAGGTAGTGCAGGTAAGGTGCAATCTCTGGTACAGTGTATGTGTGTGTGTGACATACATACAACCCTACTGTTAATTGAACTTTATTGATCTCACATGGAGAAATTCACCCTCTATATTTAATCCATCCACTTGGGGAGCAGTGGGCGGCCATTGTGCGGCGCCCGGGGAGCTAAGTTAAGGGTCTTTGCTTAGGGACCCAGGGTGGAGTCTGGGGGGGATCGAACTGGTTATTTATTCTTTTAATAGCTGAACTGTAAAGGATGGGGGGTGATTTATGGTCCAGAAAGCTTTTGGCTACACTTATATAATACATGGTTTATATGAGATTTTTATTCTTTTATTCACAATTACGCCCAGAAATTACTTTAATAAACTCCTACAAAAGCCCAATGTCCAAGCATGAGGAAATACAATCTCCGAAATCCACAAAATGCCTCCTGTCCCTTAGAATAACTTCTCACCCAGTTTAACACTATTCCTCCGATTCCATGTCTCACTGTATTAATCACTAAATGTTTAATTGCATCAAAAGCTTTCTGATTAGTTTTTTTCAGCTCTAGTCATAAACCTATATTGGTTTCTTAATCAAGTAATCTAATTTTTCCTGAATTTCTTTGGGATCACGGCATTTTGACCTATTAGTAAAACGGGGAAACACTATTCAGTCAGATGGTGAAATTTGACGGCCTGCGGCTAAGAGGTGTCATTCATTAGTGGTGACTGCCTCAGGGTTCAGAAGCTCAACTTGATAGCAAGTTTGATTTAAACATCAATGCATTCTATAAATCTGGATACAAACTTAACATTTCTGCAAAGTAACTTGCTCAACTCCAAGTCTTATGGCAGCTTTTACCTTCATTAGGCTGATTTATACATCTATCCTATAAACCACAGGAACATATTAGGCTTTCTATATCAGAAACCGGCACAGATGGACCCAGTATTGAAGGTGAGACCAGTAGGAAAGACACAAACAGACGGAACAAAAGTGGAGCTGCTGAGAATCTGCAGAAATGTTCTGGGATTGGGCCCTCTGGTTATGGGAGAAACACAGGTAAGTGACCACGATCATCTGACAGAAGACAATTATAAGAGTAAGTCATTTACCTGGTTTAACAGTTCAGTCCATCTCCCTTGAAGAGGGTGCGATCCAGCCGCTGGGGTGCCAACTGACGTGGGGTGCATAACCCAGAGTGTCCCCGGTGCTGCAGCCCCGTAAGACTTGCAGGAGTTGATTAGAGTCAGAAAGAAGATTCAGGATCCAGGAATCCAAGAGCTCCCAGGCGGGTTCAGAGTCTGTCGGAGTCCAGAAGCGTGACCAGGCGAACACGCACCGAAGCAGACAGGCTCAGATGCAGACGGACAGGCTCAGTGGTTGAGGGTAAAAGAGACAGGACGTGGAACCAGAACTTGATGCCAGAAACTTTAAACTGGTCTCCTCCTTGGATCCAGGCTTACAGGAATAAAAGGTGATAAACAATTAAGGAGGAGGAATCAGATCATGACATTCTATTCCTTTTTAGAGTCTTCAATGTCTGATAGAAGCAACAACCTGAAGTTTAATCCAAATTTTTATATGACACATTTTGGTGGTAAGACAATTCAAGTCACGTAGTGACATAGAGGCAACATGAATGTTAGAGGGAATAAAAGTGAGAAAAATAAAATAAGATGAAAGATTATATAGGGATACTAAGGATTATATATATATATATATATAACTTCAAAAACTAAAAAAGTTAGACTGGAAACTTAACGTATAAAATATGTTTTTAAACTTGATTTAAAGTAGCTACTGGGTTTCAGTAGGATCCAAATTTCCTGGAAGTTTTCTCTAATCTGTTGTGAATGGGTGTTATATAAATAAACTGAATTGAATTGGCCCGAGTTCTGATCCCTGTGGAACTCCTAAATCTTTGAAATTATTTGGCAATTTGAAGTGCAGTACAAAAAATAACTTTCTCAAATTTATAGGTAAAACCTAATATTGAGATCCAACCAAATATTTGGACTTAGCTAAATTATAACAATTGGCTATATAAAACTGTTTTCTGTGTGCTTTTTAAAAGCAAGGTCCAATGTTTAAGATATTTTAGATATTTCAGTTTCATCGCAGCTGATTTAAAAAGCTTGATTAACCTTTCAGCAGTGTGACTTTAAAACCCGCTGCAAGAAAAAGTTTCTTTGCCGTCTATTTCTGCAGGATAGAACTTTCCATCTACAGAAAATGTATCACTAACATTAGAAAAACACTATTTAAAGCGTTGGCTTTAGTTATAGATTCAGGAAAAAAAAGCTTTGTTTTATTAGTATACATACATGAATTAATTCTTCAACTTTTGCATTTCTACTACACTTTAAATCATTTTGATTATTGATGCTTGGTTATTATTGGGTAGCTGATGAAATTATCACGCTTCTGGGAGACATGCAAATTTGTACAAAGCATCGTGCAAATTTAGCTTCCTACTTTATTTGCAGGTTGAAAGGTAACGCTGCAGAATGTGGTTCCAGCATTAATATAACATATGTTAGAAAGTTGCCAGGCAGTTAAAGTTAGCTATAAAGTTTAGGCGAGATAAAAAACATTTTTATACATATGAATATAACTAATATGTCTAACTGCTTTCATACTCAAAAAGGGGGAGAAAAAAACTCATCTGATATTATAATCATAGAAAATATATAATCCCTCCCTAGAGACACTGAAATGACGCTCCAGCAGTTTCATCAAAGGACTCAGCAAAGGGAAAGATGATACTTGTTAGTTTCATTCAGCTGTCTTCATGAGAGGTAAATCAGGATAATTGTACAAACACAATTACATGTTTAATCCATTAGAATGAAATACACAATTAAGTTTTTACTGTGACAAGTCTTGCAAGAAGGTGTTTTGTAATAACCTCTGGGGAACCACAGCAATCTCCCATAAACAGCTTTACTTTCCTTTATGTGTAGAATTTCCCTCTGACAGACTTTCCAACCCATCTATTGCTGTTACAGTAGTAGACGTTCAAAATGTCCCTACTTTCCTTTATTCCCTTTTCCCTTTTAAACATAAATGTTGTACTAAAATCTAATGGACTTTGTGTCCAAGTTTGAAGATCTTTCACTTCCCATCCAGGAAGTTTTATCAATTCAAATGTCAAGAATAGCGTTGAGTTGCTTTATACAGTAGCCCAACAAAGCTTTGTTTTTCAGAGACATAGACAGGTAGGGGGCATTGCAGGCCCACATAAGAAGCCAAACAACCCCCTTTCCAAAGGGGTGGAGCCGTTCGTCAGTTTTAATTTGGATGTTGTCTAAGCACCAACTTTTGGAAGGACAATGACCTGGATGACTGAGATTCTTCACCAGCATATTGTAGTTTGTTGAGTCCCAGTAAGTGAGGAGGTGATTGGAAGTATTGGGAGTAGGATAAAGGATTGTGGTAATCTGTGTCTCTGGGGTATAATGTCTCAATGCTTTCATGAAGTTTGGGAATATTTTTACATCCGTAGCAGCCTTGTTGAGATTTAAGAACTACATTAAAGGTATACTATGTGTTGATTTTCCAGCGAGGCTCCCCCCAGAGGGCGAAAGTAAAAGTGCACTGGCACTGTCGTAAATATGCTCAGCTGTTCTCCTGGTTTCTCCATCAAGCCAGGAGCGGTTGTTTTTAACTTAGCAGACAGGCGAACGCAACGAATCACCATGTCTACTGCGGTAAGTGACTATTTTGTTCCAATTTTCGAGTTTGAAAATTTAGCAAATCTTACCTGCTCCGACATGGGCTTTAGCTGTTTTTCACGCTGGTTCCACCATGATAACTGCACAAATATAGCCAATGCGCTCTAGCAACGAGCCTGCCTTTCACTGGGGGTGTGTAGTTCTTGCTGTAAAGGCCAGACCGACTCTCGCTGATGCCGCGAGACTACGAGCCCTTATTGAGTTGCGGGCGAGCAATTGCAAGTCACGGCATTCCCCTACAGACCACCAGGGCGGCCGAGAAAACCTTTGTTCAACCTGAGATGACTCATTTAATCATCCAACACGTTATGGAACACATTAATCAACTGAAAAATGTTGCATACTGTAGTAGGCCTTTAATTCATGATGAGTTTTACATATGAAGGATATTATTCGGTTCTTCAGATATTTTTGGTATGACACAACAGGATCCCACAAACACATTCAGCCATGACAAACTTAGAAATGGATGGTGTCATTTCTCATTCATGACACATTTGTTTTCTCTTGGCATCAAACCTCTCCTTGCAAGAACTAGTTAGTACTGGATTTCTTTTTTGTAATACATATTATTCAGATCCTGAACGGTCTAACTGGCTGTGTGTTTCCTGGACGGGGCCGACTTTTACAGCTGCTTAGTGTGAGGGATTGTATTCAAGTCAATGAGTCGATGCAATCAGCTGGTTTTCCTTAGATAGAAAACTCTGAATCAATTTGATTGGATGATCTGGTGAACTGGAAAGTGCCTTGAGAGGACGTGTTGTGAATTGGCGCTATAGAAATAAACTGGATTTAATTGATGCAGTTTGTAGAATTGCTGCCTTGCAGAGAGAAGGTTCCGTGTTCAATTCCCAGCCCCTTTCTGCATGGTGTTTAAATGTTCTCCCTGTGCAAGCGTGGGTTCTCTCCGACTACTCTGGCTTCCTCCTACAATCTAAAAATTAATTGCCTTATTGATTACTCTGATCCTGATGGATAAGTGGAAGAAGATGCATGGACACCATTCAGGACTATACCTAGAAGAACTTTGTTTCCGTTACTTTATAAAACTGGTCGGCTGAGTGTAGCTAAAATCTGTATTGATAAAAATAGTGCACCACCTTTCAGGTTTATGTGACCTAACAAAGAACCTGTTCCTTTTCTTTTCTCTCTTTCAATATATTACTCTGTCCTCATTTCCTCCGCAGTAAGTTCAGCGTTTCTCTTTGAACCTGCTTGTAAACCATTATGACCTCATTTAGGCGCCGTAATGCCGAACAGCAGCTGCTACGAGCCCAGATTCTTCCCGACCTTGATTGTTGTGACTCTCGGCTTAAATCAAGTATTTTTATGATCTCGTTTCTCTCGCCTACGGATGAGACCAAAGAAAGATGGCCGGCTCAGTAACTGGAAGAAATGTCTCATCTCGCAGCAGAGTGCTGTTCCTGGACCGGCTTTTTAATTTACTGTGGTTAGACTTATAAAGGCTAGGTGGCTTTTTATGGAAGTTTCCATTTTTGTTGTGAAGAGGCCACTATTCCAACATGAAGGGATTAAACGCTGCTTATAGTGTTGGCACCGTAAAGGTCACTGATCAGTGATTATTGCTTTAAAATTGATTTAATCAGTAAATAAGTGTTATTGCCTTATTGAAAGTACTTTGTTCTATTTAACAGTAACCAAAAAACAAAGAGGCAGCTTATAAAAACTGTAAAAGTTTGCAGATAGCTTTTGTTTGTGTCATTTATTCTTGCAAAACTGGATATAATTGCTGGATCAGGAAAGAAAATTGTGTTTAATAAGGTCCTGAACTTCATCAAGACACACAGCATGGTGTCATTATCTTCACCCAGAGAGCCATGCCAGGCTCCAGTGGCTGATGGGATTAGGGAACAAAGAGAATCATGGGATTAGTTATTTATGGTAGTGGTCCGCGGGATCGGGAGCCGAGCGTTTTGTTTACTTTTGTCTTTGTTATTTTCATTCCATTTTCTTAGTCAAACTCCCTGACAGGAGGCAGGGAGCGGGGGGGCTGTGGGTGCAGACTGATATCTTGTTTGGCTCCTGACAGCATCACTTGGAGAGGAAAATGAAAAGAGTTGGTGATAACGCACTAACTTGTCCATTCGCACGCATCTCCTGCTGGCGCCGTCCACCCCACGCTGCTCATAGGAGCAATCCTGGCGTGGCAATTTATGGCCACGTGAAAGTGGAAGGTAAAGCCTAAAATAGTGAGCTAGGATGAGGGGGGAGAGAGAGAGAAGGTGAGAGTGAAGAAATAAAAGGAGACCCATGGAGTGATTGGTGCAACAGTGGGGGACAGATGTAATTTTCAGACAGCGGCAGGGAAGTGATGTAATTTTCTGAATGCAATTTGTGGGTGTGAGTGTTTGTACACATGCATATGTCTGCACACTGTGTATTGTCAGACAATGCAGATGGTAGCTCTTGGATGGAGGGCTCATCAGACCAGGGAAACAAAACATGTCATTTTGGCACTTGGATGTTTTTTTCTGAGATAAAATTGCTGCAAGTTTTTTTTTTACAATATAATAGACATCTTTGAAATAAAATGAAAGTTCTTATTCTCTGAAGAGAAAGGTCACAAACACATTTTACTTCAGACTAGATTAAAGGTTATTAAACATAATAACTGCAACTTTTAAGCAACGCATATTCCCTCTCTTTGCCAACATGAAAAAACCCCCAAAACAAATAAGAGCAATTTGTGACAAAGAAGCTTTGGAAATCTGACAGTGAGCTCCCTATTAATGTTAACTGTGATTTATGGTTTGCAACCTGCCAAACTAATGCTCTACCAGGACACTAATCTTTAATACATTAGGCTTTTGGCTGTTTTGTTGCACAATTAGTCTGACAAATGAATTAAAGAGTATGAGGCAATTTCCTGGAGGAGAAAGATCCCTCCTATGTACGTTATTTTTTATTCAAAGAGAGGCTGGCTGTCACTTTTGTTTCATAATAAAGAGGAACAAAGAATCTGGATCAGTCAATTGAATGGCTTACTGGTAAGGCCGTGCTAAGGGTGGGGAAGTTAGCCTTATAGCTATTACGGCAAACAACTAAAAGCTACTTTATAGCTTTATTTACGCAAGTGTAGCGACTTTTATGCACCGTCTATCTATGTTTAAGGCTTTTAAGCCTTGACATATTGTAAAGCTGTTTTGACACTATTTCCTTGTCATGTATGCTTGTGTTTAAAATAACATCATGCATCAAAACTTGTAAAAACAAAGGAGATTTGTATCAATAGAGTCAATTTAGCTCCATTATTGTTGCAAGCAAAAAACATGTTTTGAATAGGAATAAAAATAAAGAGTACTGACATCCAGGGATGCTGATTATTTTTGTTCTATGTTTTTTTATTTAACTTCATGCCAGATTTCATAGGGGGAAAATATGTCCATCTGCTGCAGGTGTCATAGTATGTATAATTTATCTTTCTGATTCATTCCAATCACATTCCTACGGAAGGAGTAGGGCCACTGAAAAAAAAAAGTTAACTGATTATTTTTATTTTATTTCGGTGTAAGTATCGAGGAAAAAGTCAGAATTCTGAGATTAAAGTCCAAATTCACGAGAAAAAAAGTCAAAATTCTGACTTTAATCTCAATCCTAGTAGCAATTCTGACAATAAAAAAAATCTGTCAGAATTCTGACTTTTTATTGTCAGAATTCTGAGATTAAATTAAGAATTCTGAGACTAAAGTCAGAATTCTGGCTTTTTTTCCCATGATAAACTGAATTAAAATTTAAAAATCAGTTAACTTTTTCTTTTTTCAGTGGCCCTAATCCTCTTCCGTACATTCCTCATAGGTGTTTACAAATAAAGATTTAAGGTAATAAGGACTCCAGTAAAACTGCAGTCTACTTTGTGGATTTTTTGAAAAGCGTTAAGCAACTTACTCTGATTCGGTCAGTGACTCGGGAGACTTTACTCTTGTATTTTTACAAGTTCAATCTCTAACGTTCTGCTCTCTCTGCTTTTTCTCATAGTAGCTTCATCTGGTCTGTTCCTGTTTGGCTGTGACTCCATCCTGGAGAGAAATATCAGCTGTGCTGCTGTCATCATCACCTTTGTTTCTAGATGTTGGAGCTTGGCCTGTTTTCCAGTGTAGTCCAGATCCATGATCGACAGTCAACAGGCTCCATTTCAGAGTTTACTCAGTTCAAACACCTGTAAATCATAAAACACAATTAGTTCACAGCTGTAATATACCACTTAACAGCTTAAAAGTCTGCAGCTGCAGACGGCTGATGTGTAAATGCTCCATATAGTGACGCTTAAAGTATTATGTTCTCACATCAAATGATCTTAAAACATACTTTTATTGGACAATAGCAACAGAAGAGAGAACTTTTAACTCAATACTCTGAGCTCTGTGAGCTCTAACCTGGAAAGCTGCTGTTGCCGCAGTGCATGCTGGGACAGCTGTAAGTCTGGAGTAGGGTGGCCAGAAGTCCGGCTTTAGGGCGGACAGTCCGGATTTTCATTGCACTGTCCGGCATCCGGCGCCGCATCCAGCCAGACAATAGACAGATAAAGATCTGCTTGTCATCGGTTACAAAAGTTAACAAGGATCAGAATTACTGATGCGAAGTATTAAAGTTAGCGTCCTGTCAAAACCAGGACGTCGTTTAACCCAGAATGGACAAAAAAGCGTGAATTTATGACCAAAGGTAGAGGAGATTCATTCCATGGTTTCTGCCACTTTGTGGATGCGATGCGGGCGTAAGCAGTCAAGGAAAAGCTGCAACTGAACGGAGTGAAGTAAAGATTAACATAAAAGTAATAAACGTGCAGCAGCGAACTCTTCAGTGTTGGCTTTTACATTAAGTTTTGTCGCCCCTGGATGCTAAAATAACTTCTGCAGAGCTGCAAGGTGGACTGTACTTTAAAACATCACTAGTCCTACGGAAGCGTAGACTGACGTGAAAGTGGATTTCAGTGATTGGCCCATAGCTAGAGGGACGACCATAAAGACACGTCTGCTGCACACAGACACTTAAGATAAGTTCCCAAAAGACTGAGGCTCGTAAAAATAAAGCTATACTTTTAGAGCAGTTGAATGTGTCTCTTTTGTTGTTTAAAAAAATATTAGGCTATTTTATTATGAATGTTTGTTGTTAAAAAGATTTTTTTAACATTTAAGTCCACACATCTTATGCTTTGTGCTATTCTGCACTTTAAAGAATCATCTCGGGGGTCACTTTATAAACACCACAGTGTATTGAATAAATACAAATGCTGAGAACCAATTCTTTTTACATTTCTTTAATATTTTGTTCTATTTAGCTACACAAACGTCCTCTTTAAGCTACTAAGATTTGTACTATAAATTAGACTTTACCCGATTCTCTTGTACACCTTAGTAATTTGTTGATATGTGCACAATGTCCTCCTTTTTGGTGCTATAGAAATGGCCTCCCTGGAGACCAGACAAGTCTGCTCTGATGCATGCTGGGTAAAGAGGGAGGGGCCAGAACAACATCCAATGTCTGTTCTCCGTCTGCTGTTCTTGTGAATAAGGCTCGGGCACAGCGCGTTGCATTCTGGGTACGCCGCCATATTAGTAGCTAGTTGCTACGGTTGCTATGGTAAACACAGACCTTTAACAGCATAGAGACCGAGCAGAAAGACGAGTAAACAGCGATGTTAAAGCGAAAGGATGCAGGTATGCAGAACACACTGCAGAGGGAAGCCAGGGACCGTTATCTGCAAAGATGGGCTTCATAAGCGGACTTGATCCTACAGTAGCAAGCAAGGAGGTAGTGCGTTGGGGAAAGAATTTCTACCGCGTTTCGCGAGGGAGGCGTATTTTCTTATCCAGTGTGCTGACGTCAGTGCCTACACACATGAAGTTATTATTTCTGCTGCTACAAATCGCTAGAGGCTTACAAACAGCTGACAGATGGAAAGGTTCATGACATGGAAGTTATCGCTCTAATGAGAACACAGTCATCAGAGCCAAGGTGTTTAACCGTCTCAGCATGGTGTGGTGTTTGTTGTGTGGATAAGACTAGGTGCTGGCACCAACGAAAAACAAAAAAATATATCTAAATAAATCTTGTGTTGACTGTATCGTAACCAGGGATAATGTAATGAATAAAAACAGTATGTTCTGTAACTTACCAGAATGAAAATGCTCGGGAACACACTCCCTGCGAATTCCAGGGATTGAGTGGAAAGAGAGGGGCCGCCTTACAGCAGCTGTAATTATGCATATTTTTAGTCCGTCCATTTTGCGATTCTTCCATTATTAATTGATGTTGTTATTATTATTGTGTATTATTATTGTTATTTATTGTTATTATTAGTATTGTTATTATTTTGATGATGAGTGGTGTGTGTGTTGTTGTTAGCGACAGCAGAGGGTAAATAAAGCGTGCAGGCTGTGTGCACTGGCTGAAGTGTAGTCCTTTGGTGCGACGAAGTGTAAGCAGTGAGCTGGCAAAGCTATCCCGGTATGTCTGCACTTGGCAACGTGTGGCGTCATGTACATTGCTGACCTTATTGGAACAGCATTAGTGGCTAAGAGATGATGGCGTTTCACGAGGACGAGCGGCGGAGTACTGACAGATTGAAATGAATGACCGCATATCTGCTCAAACGACAACTCAAAATTGTTCGCATTACTGGGTTTTTTGCATTCTACTGACATAATAAAGTGTGCCGGTTGGAACTTGAAGACTGTGTCTTTTGTGAGCCAGTTGAACTCCCTGTCATAAGTTTCTGATGAAAAGTTAATATCTTATTCTATAAATTAAGTTGAGTTTGCTTAGAAGTTGTGAAATTGACACCCAGTCGGCGAGAGGTCAACTTATCTCAGGTATGCTTGTTCCAAAGTTGTGATGCGGGGCAGCGGCTGCTACAGGGTTTCCGTGGATTTTCCCAGGAGCTCCATTCTAAAGTTTGGTTCAGCCATCGCAGTCACTCTGCTGTGCGGTAATTTACCCCTGAGGACTTGTCCAAGAGAAACATTAAGGCGCTGGGTTTCCTCATCATATCTGGCAATATTATTGCATTGTTTGTAAGGTTTTGCTGGGGAGTTTAAGTAAAAGTAAAAAACTTTTAAACTAAGAAATGTAAGTGTAATACAGGGGATGTAATCTTTACTGACTGTGAAGAGTTCCGTGTACCTTGGGTTAAAAAACTTGGTTGGCAGAACTTGAAAACGTAGCTGACACAACTGTGTGTGAGTGTAGTTCTGCAAAACTTAAAAAATGCAAGGTTGATACCTTCAACTCAAAAAGTTCTGTGTGCAGCCGGGTTGCCTGTGAGTTTTTGAGGTTGAACTAACTTTGTTTTTACAGTTGGCTTTTTAACCTCTACTCTAGCAATATTAATTTGAACACAGACTGAGAAACAAGCTTAAATATCTTAATTATTACATATATAATCATTATTCTGCCTGCAGACTCTGTTGTGCCATTTGGAAGTAAACTGAATATAAAGTAAACAGTGTGTTTTCTCATAGTTATTTATTTTTTTTGTTGACACAAACGTTCCCTACAATATGCATTGGCTTATTAAGTGCAGTTTTTGACCACTTTGCTAAAAAAGATGGAGGCTCTTTACCAACCCAAGTTTAATATGGCTGTTATGTCTTTAAAACAGTGATAGAAACAAATGAATTAGTGCTTGTTGAAGTTTTCGCTCTTTAATCTGTGCAAACTCTACAGTCTTTACATTAACATTAGTTTATTGTGACGGGATCTGAGTAAAACTAACCTGGAGACCCCAAGAAAGTCACCTGCTGTGGGTTCGGATAATAAATAATTCAAATCACTGTAAAAACCAGAGTTTGTGCTCCGTTTTGACATAGATGTGATGTGTGCTGTGTGTAAACAATCCAACTGCTTCCAAACCTTTACTTGAAGCTGTGACAGCTAATTGTGGTGAAGGCTAATGAAGTAATTTAATGACTATAAATATGACTGAGGTGGCCCTCGATTGTTTATTTGTTTCCCCCCATATTTATATTGTTATTTTGACAGAAGAATGAGGTGTTTTTGAAATGATGAGGATTTGAAATTCAAGCCTTTTGATGGTGTGTGCATTAAACACGCCTGATCAACTTTACTGGGCTGTGTCATCATGTGACTAAGTAGTTGATTCAGTAAATCTTGCAGCTGGAGGTCACAGAAAGTGCATATGCATTAAAAATCATCTCATAATCTGCCCATATAATTGGGTGGTTTAAAAATAAGAGCCTATAACCAATCGGGGATGTTATTAAAGGCGTAAACACACAGGTCACGACCTCTTGAAATCGCAAAATCTTTGCAGCTGAGCAGGTTTTATTTCTGCGTTCGCATGAAAAAATAATAAAAAAAATAATAAGAAGACGATGTTTATTAGCTCGACGTGCGACCTTCTTGTCCTTGCGGTACCTCGCTAGGGCTGTTAGCATCTTGATGGAGGGTTACCAACTAATATAAAACACTCAGCCTTTGCAACAACAACTTTATGGAACACCTGTGGTAGCTGGATTTTATGAGCTCATCGGCTGCATGATTTTACATTTTCTGGTTGACAAGGTGACATATGCTGCTGAAAACAAACATTCTGTCCTGAAAAACTTTCCATCAGCCTGACGAACGGCGTTCTGCAAAGAAAAAAAAGAAAACTGATTCGTCTGCATTAACCACAACTCCTGTCTTCTCATTTTAATATAATCAGAGTCGAAACAAACGAGTCAGCAACAGTTTGACACTCATTTAGCACCCTCCTTTTTAAAGACCCTCCTGTAAGTATTTCCATTTGCATTTAATTTACATAACCAAGCTGGCAGATCCAGACTAAGGAAAGCTGTGGTTGTATATCTCCTTGCAGACACGTGCTTCGATTCTTCTGGGGGCAGTTGAAATTCTGCAGGAGCCTGGTTTTTATTTTCATGGTTACATTTACATGCTCTCATCCCACTTGAGTTATATCAAAGGCGGAGGTTTATCACCCAAAATAAAGCATAGATAAATGTTGCTGAGAAAACCTAAAATGCATTTGTGTGTGTCATGAATCTGTGTGGATGCAGACAGGTCGGTGCATATATATATATATGTGTGTGTGTGTGTCGTTATGTGTAATTTAATGCTCTAAATCTTGAGCCTGAACGTGTGTGCAAACTATGAGCTTTCTGCAGACTCTGCTTCTCCGGGCATTCTTGGGGTTCTGCTGAAGGGGCACTTTCAGCTCAGGGCTACAGGAGGTCACCGTCTTATAAAGCACGCTCTTTACGCGTGTGCACAGCACTAGACGTTCAACCACGTGCGCTTGGTTGTACGTTTCTTGACACCTGACCCCAATATGGATCCAGCTGCCACTAGAAGACGGCCATCCTCTGGTGACATTTACGTGGATTTGCCAGAAATCATTAGTGAAAGCCATTTCATAACGCCTAACTGGGAGCGGAGACTTTATCTATGGTAGTCCACTCAACAGCCATGTGGAAGCTGAGTGCTAGAAGTAAAAGATGCACTATAAAACCCTCAGTGAAATATTCCCCATTTGGTCCCATTGCACCTCAGACTTAAGACTGTTTTTATTCGGATTCTTTCTGAACAAAAGTTGCAATAATAGATTAATTAATAAAAAATTACTTGGAATAATTGCAGAGCAGAAGAAAAATAATCATCGTCTTTCACATTATATCAATATTGTGTTTAATTTCAATGCATTTGCTCTCTACGTTTAAAGGGGCGAGAGACTGGTTAAACACGTTGACCTAAGGTATTGATTTGTTGGTTTCTGCTGGTTTTGAAATGAGTCTTTTTGATAAGAGCCTACATATAAAATAATTTGTTTGGAGGTCGACTTGCCTAACTTACCTGCTGGTTTGGTAAAACAGAGACAATGCAGTTCATTTGGTTTTCCATTTAAAAATGTTCTCGCTTATCCAAGCAAAGTGGTAGAAACTGCGAGTCTGTGCTGGCCAAATGCACGGCCGCGGATCAGGGGCAGCGCGGCGCTTAACTTTCTTAAATATAAAATAAAGTCACCATTCAGTTCCTAAAAATCTTTAAATGAACTCTTGTTGAGCCGCCAAGAAACCACTGAACCAGATTATAAGGAGTTTTAATCCTCACACTGAGCCTGGTTCTGCTGGAGGTTTTCCTGTTCAAAGGGAGTTTTTCCTTCCACTGTGAGGGCATGCTTTTGTGAGGGATTCTGAAGAGTCAATGAGTCGTGCAATCAACTGGTTTTTCTTTTTGATAGAAAACTTTAGATCGTCACGACTGGATGATCTGAGTGAACTAGAGAGGCGACCTGGGAATGACATGATGTGGAGTAGTGCTATAGAAATAAACTGAATGTTGCTAACTGTAAGTTTATGTTTCAATACCTGTCAAATTCTGCTCTCTGCGGGTTTTTATTTGTCAGGATTTCTTCATATTCTATTATAACACATGAATTGATTTTAAAGGGATGATTTTGAAACCGGGGAACTACCTAATCACTCCCAGCTGCTGCATCTCCTCCAAATTATGCGATTAATGCGCAGACAGGAGAACTATCTGATTAGTCCGGAGTCACCAGGGTATGCGTATGTCACTTGTTTTGAGGGGCTACCTTACGGCTTGTTTTGTTTGTATGACCACCAAGAACCGCGAACTTGACTTCATGTTGAGATGGACCGGCTGAAAAGTGAGAGTCGCCAAAATGTAGAAACCAGCTCTTTCACCCCTCATGTCCCTCCGTTGTTGGACAAACTTGCCCCCACTTCTTCACCGCTCGGCCAGATCTAGAAGCTAGTTCCGATTGAAGCATAACTTGCATTGTGGCGTGGGAATAACATAGCGCCAGACCAGGCGTATTGGCAGCAAATACAAAAATAACTGCAACAAACTCACTGCTGCCAGGAGATAACCAGCCCACTTACCAGTGCTCTACCAAAGTTCTTTAATTTACCTGTTGCCCCCTTGTGCTTATTTCCTTTCCCGTAGCTTCATATAAATTTATCTTACCCACACCTGCTCCCAATCTGCTGAGATTAAGCCGTCTTGGTTCGGTCTCCCGTATGTCTACCCCTCTGCAGTCAGTCAGTACTTTTGGTTTGTTGTTTTGTTGCTTCCTCAGCTCTGGTTCTTTGTGTTTTTTTTGTTGGTGTTTTGGATTTTTTGGATTTAAAGGAATAGTACACCCAAAACATGATTAGCCTTCATTTTCTACT
>JAGKQL010000006.1:3947295-3957501 GCA_018398635.1 Cyprinodon brontotheroides | reverse complement strand
GGAGGGAGGGGCTACTATATTTGGGCAAAAATGGCCGCTCCCACACTTGGTGATTGTGACAAAAATTATAACTTTTATTTTTTTTTAACTGATTAACAGTAAAATAAATAATGATCCATTGGTTATTCCTTGCTGACCGAACTTTTCCTTTAAAGGACATAAAAGCGAAACAAAACTACTGAGAATTGTTGGTAGATTATTCATTTTCTCTGAGTTACCAAAACATGCCAGTTTGTGTTACTAAATCCAATAAAGCATTTATTTGAAAAAATTCTAAACAAACCACCAAGATCATAAACAATGCCTGAAAAAGTCATAAATGTCATCAAATGTAATTATTTATGCTTTAGGAGGGTTATGTCATATAAAACAGCTGTAATGGCCGACAGTAGCCTTATTATGGCTGCCAGCAGCTTAATACTTCTTTAACTGGATAAATACAGTCATAAAAGGTTACTGGTTGTACAGACTTTTAGATGAATTTATTTAATATTCTGTGCATAACTGTCCTAGTAATAAAAGCTCGTCTTTTATGTTGTGAAAAAGTGAAATTACAGCCTTGATGCCTGAATGACTTTTATCACTGCATTTTGTTTATGTTGTTGTACGACTTTTTCTTTTCTGTCTATTTTTTTTTTTTTTTACTGCTGACCTCGAGGAAGCAGAAAAGCAAGATGGCCTTGGTAATCATATTTATTTGACAGGAAAGCAACTTAAAAGCTCTTCTGCAGACTAGCCTTTATAGTTTGAGGCTTGGAGAAAAACAAAAAAAGGAGCAGACACTAAAAATACCGATACGAATTACTGCACAGCTGGAAAATCTCATTTTCTCAATCTAACTTACAAAGATTGGAATAAAAAGAAAAACTTTATTGATTAATTGTAAAATTGTTAAATCTCCTCTCTTGTCTGTATTTGGGCGTGTGTGTGTGTGTATATGGATGAGAGGTTTGCTCACACTTTGCACCAGAATGACACAGGGTGAAGAGGGCTGGGAAATGGGATAAATTCCCAGAAGCAATCGACATCTACAGCTTGATGCCTCTTGCTTTTTATCTATCCAACTGTCTACCAGCCCATCTTCCCACACCGACACACACACATGCATGTACACACCCAGTTCTTCACTTACTCCTGAGTCCATCCATCCATCTCTTTGACATGATTGTTCCTCTCTTGTTACTTTATGTTCTAATCCATCAGCTCTGAGTAAAAACGGGAATTACACCAAGCCACTGATGCAGCTAACAGACAGAGTAGAATGACGGTATGGCGCATTACAGCAAATTGCTATTAAAGTTTTTTTTTTTTCTGAACCAAGCAGAGCAAGTGGAGAGTAATGGACATTTAGTATAAAGAACATCATTAGAAAAGATTCAGTCATCGGAGAGTTTTAATTGCAGAAGACACATTTTCAATATATTCGACATTATTTATGTTTCTTTTGTTTTTACAGCGTGAAGGTGAACTTACATCGCGTGTTATTTTACTGATTTATAAGCTATATAAATAAACAATTCAGTTCATTTCTATAGCTCCAATTCACATCATGTCATCTCCAGGCACTTTACAGTTCAACCAGATCATCCACCGCGTCATCTCCAGGCACTTTACAGTTCAACCAGATCATCCAGTCAGATTGATTCAAAGTTTTCTATCTAAGGAAAACCAGTTAATTGCATCGACTCATTGACTCTTCAGCAATCCCTCACACTACAGTAAGCATGCTTGTAGCGACAGTGGAGAGGAAAAACTCCCTTTGAACAGGAAGAAACCTCCAGCAGAACCAGGCTCAGTGTGAGCGGCCATCTGCTGAGGCCCACTGGGGTTCAAGGAGACAGAAGCAGACATAGAAAAAGCAGCTGTAAAAGGCGGCCCCGTCCAGGAAACACACAGCCAGGCAGACGAGCTCCGAGCCAGCTCCCATGTCAGAGGATGAAGAGAGCACATCCACTCAGTCACGGTCAGAGAAACAGGACCACACTGGAAAACAGGCCGATCTCCAGCATCTATTAGAACATTTTTATTTAGTGACTACTGCCTCCTTACCCTAACCTGACTCTGTAACTGTGACTTAAACTAACTCTGTTCTCAGGACTTATTTTCCTTCAGTGTGTGTCTGAATGATCCGAATTTGGAAAAAAAGCTCTTTCACATTCTGCTCCATTAACACGGATTACTCTAAAGTTGAATCTGAAATTATCCACTGATTCTTTTGTGACAATTAGCCTTTTTTTTTTTAAGAAAAAAAGAAGGTTCCCGGCCCCGGGTCTTTTGCATGTTCTCCCTGAGCATGTATGGGTTCTCTCCGGGTACTCCAGCTTCCTCCCACAGTCCAAAAACATGTCTGTTAGGTTAATTGGCCTCTGTAAAGTAGCAGCCATTTAAAATGGCCCTTCATCGTCAAACACCAGCCGAATGGCAGCAGACTTCCCTGTAACTCCCGGCAGAATCCCCTTCAACCTCCAGCCACGTGAGTGACCCCCTCTTTCTACTGGGCGTGCATATTTTTTTTTACTCTGACTCCAGTCTTTTACTGAATTACAGGGAGATGGTGCTTCTCTTTAGATTTTAATGTCCAGAAATCATTACAGAATATTTTAGTGCAAAGACTGATGGTTAAAAATGAATTGTAGGGGACCAGCCAAGGGCCCATAGAGGAAAGTGGGGAATTTTTGAATGGCTTCTGCTGTAAATTGCATGAATGGTTGTTTGTCTCTATGTTTCCCTGCGATATACTGACTAGAGACTGAAATTTTTTCGGGAATCCCACAGGTCACGGGATTCCCATGGGATGGGAGTCAGTACACTGGAAAAAATCTAAATCTAGATAAGTCATTTTTTCTTAAAATATGTGCATTTGTACTTGGATTAAGGAGGTAAAAGAGACATTTTGCCAATAGAACAAGACAATTTACACTTAAAAAAAAGAAAAGACAATTGCTTTGTCTTATTTTAAGTGTATATTATCTAATTATCTTATTTTAAGAGTAAAAATAATCATTCCATTGGCAAACTAGCTCATTTACCTGCTCAAATTAAGGGTATATACACTTAATTTAAGAAAGTTTCTTACTTATTTCTAGATTGTTTTTCCAGTGTATTAGTAACGATCACGTGATTGGGACAGAAAAAAACGAAAACTAGATAAGTTATTTTTTCTTAAAATAGGTGCATTTGTTCTTGGATTAAGGAGGTAAAAGAGACATTTTGCCAATGGAACAAGACAATTTACACTTAAAATAAGAGAAAACAATTTCATTGTCTTATTTCAAGTGCATGTTATCTGATCATCTTATTTTAAGAGTAACAATACTCATTCCATTGGCAAACTATCTCATTTATCTGCTCAAATTAAGGATAGATACACTTAATTTAAGACATTTTTACTTATTTCTAGATCGTTTTTCCAGTGGATTAAACATTAACGGGAGCAGACGGGAGCTGGAGCAAAACCAATAGTAACAAAAAAAAAAAAAGAACTAGGATCAATGCCAAAAATAAAATAAAATAGAAAGAAAATCCAGTACTGGCGCGCTATTTTGTAGTTTTTTTTCCTTGAAGCCTACACTATAATGCGAAAAAAAAAACACGACCCAAAAACCATCAGTGCTTCCGCTCTGAGTTTTTCACCCGCGCCCAAAAACAAGAATGGGACCAACAGTTACAACAGTTTGATTTGAACTTAACTGACCCTTCATATAGAAATTCAGATTCAATGTATTGGAAGGTAAAATCTTATTGAAGACAACAAGAATGGGAGTTTTTCTGCGTGAGCCGAGTCATTCTCTTGAATGGGAGTGGGAGTACTTCACCAGGAGTGGGACGGACAGGATTTAGATTTCTACTCTGGGCCGGGACGGGATCGGGACACAATCTTTTCTGTGGGGAGGGACGGCTGGTGAAAGCGAAAATCACCCCCGTCTGTTCCTGTTTGGCTGGTGACTCCATCCTGGAAACAAAGAAACATAGCTGTGCTGCTGCCATCAACACTTGTTTATAGATGTTGTAGCTTGGCTGTTTTCCAGTGTGGTCCTGTTTCTCTGACCGCGGACTGAGTGGATGTGCTCTCTCGTCCTCTGGCATGGGAGCTGCCTTTGGAGCTTGTCTGCCTGGCTGTGTAAGCCTGGACAGGGGTCAGCCTTTTGTAGCGCTTTTGTGTTCCCCTGCTATGTCTGCTTCTGTCTCCTTGAACCCCAGTGGGCCTCAGCAGATGGCCGCTCACACTGAGCCTGGTTCTGCTGGAGGTTTCTTCCTGTTCAAAGGGAGTTTTTCCTCTCCACTGTCGCTATAAGCATGCTTAGTGTGAGGGATTGCTGAAGAGTCAATGAGTCAATGCAATCAGCTGGTTTTCCTTTAGATAGAAAAACTTTTGTATCAATTTGACTGTATGATCTGGCTGGAACTGTAAAGTGCCTTGAGATGACATGTGTTTTGAATTCTGGCTTTTTCATAAATAAACTGAATTGAAACTGAATTTAATTAATGACCAGGAAGTAGAGACGACTCTCTACTTCTCACCCATTGAAACCCAGAGATTGGCACCAGTACCCCTTCGTGACCCCAACTGGGATAAAGCATGATGGGAATTTCTTTGTATAGATGTTTGTATATTTACTGCCTTTGTAAAACATAATTGTTTGTTTTGCTGTTTCGTTTAATCAAACATGTCTCCTTTGGAAATAAAATCTTGGATCTCAATGAAAGTGCCTGTGCCATGCCTGCAAGTGCATGTAAATAGCTGTACTAGTCATTAACTTTTAATTCCAGATGGTTTCATATGAACAAATGAGAACTAAAAGTTGAGACAGGATGAATTTCTGCATATGACTGAAACATGAACCCCTTTGATAACAGATGCAAACTGGATTACTTAATGTAGAGCTGAGTAACCTATAAGCATCATACATAAATAAAAAAAGAGAGTACCAGGCCCACCAAGAGCATGTTGGAGGAGAGATGAGCGGAAAGGTGATGAGTGGTGTCCTATATGCCGATGCTCAAGGAGATGAATTGTTTGCGTGGGTGGAGTTGTCCTTGGTGTGGTACTGATTGTGTATGAGGTTGGTGCTCAGCAGGACAGATGGTGCTAGTGGGCAGATGAGTGAATAATGATGTTTCACCACAGTGCAATAATTACCTGCTTCTAGGGGTCCTCTGCGATCCACACAGGCTGCATGCACATATTGGTATAGATGGCTTTACACACAAATTCATCCACGCCTTCATAAATCTTCACCTGCAGATGGACACATTAAACGTATCATGGATAATTCCTTGAAAAATTATTCTTCTGTTTTTACATTATGAGTCATTGTGATGTAAAGTAATAAAATTACAAAATGCACTTATTAACTGTTTTTTTATGACTCTGCACTTTTTTGGTTTTGTTTATGTGTTCTTTTTGAGTTTTCAGTTATAATATTTTACTCTTGTTTTTTTGTGTTTTCTAGTGTATTTGGTTTATTTACATTTTCTTTTATTGTAGTTGGTTTTGGTTATGTTTTTGAGTGCTTTTTTATTTTTGCTTTTATATTTTTTGAGTGTTTTTCTGTCTCCCATATATACTCTCCCTGTGTAGCTCCTCAATGCTGTTTCCTTGTTGTTTTTGTAGTTTCCTCATCTCTGGCTCCCCACGTGAGTTTCCCTTGAGGTTTCCTGTTTTTTTTTAGGTTCCTTGTATTTTTGTAATTTGGATTTTGGATTTTTGCCTCGTTTAACGTATTAAATCTTCAAGACTCACCTCTGCCTTGTGATCTCTGCATTTGGGTGCTCAAAATCCTCCACCCCATCGTGACACTATTTTATGCATCAGGGGCTTACAGTGGCGCGGATGCCGTAGGAGTTTGCCCCTGAAATCGGCGGTTGACGGTTTGGAGCCCTCCCGGCTTTGACTTTCAATGTTGCTGTGTCCTTGGACAAGACACTTTCACCTGCATTGTCTACTGATGGTGGTCAGGAGGGCCCGGTGGCGCCAGTGCACGGCAGCCCCGGGCTTCTGTCAGTGAGCCCTAGGGCAGCTGTGGCTACAATGTAGCTCGCCACCATCTGTGTGTGTGTGCGGAATGACTGTGGGTTTAAAGAGCTTTTATCAAGTCTCCTGACTTGAAAAGGCGCTTATATAAGTACATGCCATTTACCATCATATCTCGAAACCTTGTCTGTACCTCGTTTACATTGAATGATCTTTATTTCTGTTTAATAACTATGAATACAGACCAGTACAAGTACATAGAGTAGCAGCCATTCCCATTCCAACAGCAGCTGAATGGCAGCCCATTCCCCTGGACTTCCAGCCACTGGCCTTCTCCTGGACGTGCAATTTCTTTTACTCTGACTCCACCCTTTGACTGATTACGGGGTCTGACCAGGACATGACGCTACATCTTAAGCAAATACAAGTAATTATAAGATAGAATATAATATAGCATAAGTCGAACAGCCTTTAAAACTGATATTAAAACTTTTAAGTTTTACCCAACAAAGAAAAAAAAAACACAAAGTAGAAAAGTGAAGCTGTTTTCTTGTATGCTAAGTGTTTGTGGCAGAAGCTGCCTGGACTTGTATCTAAAGGGTTCACCCTTGTCCATAGGTAAGTAATTATTAGCATTATTAAAAATGCTTTGCACAATTTCTACATTTCTTGTGAATACTTTGGGAAATGATTTTGACTTTTTTTTCATTCTACAATTACATGTATTTGGATTTAATTAAAGGACCAGCCAATATTACTGTTCCAGATCAAATATATGAACTCATTGAAAAAAACTGAACAGATTTATGAATCATTTTAGCCTCGATAAGAGTAGGATACTTACTTGAGAGTCTTGGAGTCGAACCATCTTCATGTCTGAGGTTAACAAAATCCCTTCTTCACTGTATGCTAGTCAGGACAGATGCTAATAATAACTCAAAAAAACAACAACAAAAAATGGTTGATTAAGGAATCTCGGCTTATAAATGTTTAGGTTTTTATTTTATTTTTTTCAATTGTATGTCTTTTAATTTCTTCTTTTATGATAATGTAAATTGCAAATTAATCATATTATCAGTAAGCAGTAAAAGGTAAACCAAGAAGAAGAAAGCAAACACTCCCTTTGCTAAGGCTAATCGTCCATCCACGTCCATCTGCGTCCAAAATCTCGTCCATCCGTCCAAAATCACGTCCATCCGCGATCCCTGCCGTCCAAGGCGTCCGTCCATCGCTGTCAAATCAAAATCCCGTCCACTCCGCGTCCTGTCCGTCCCGATCCATCCAATCCCGCCCGTCCGGCGTCATCTATCCATCCATCCATCCATATATCCATCCATCTTATCTATCTATCTATCTGTCCATCCATCCATCCATCCATCATGCTTCATCCCTGCTGGGGTGGGTGAGGGCAACAAAGCATGCAAAACAACCATTCACACCGAAAGAGGATTTAGAGAAGCCATTTAACCTAACAGTCATGATGTTTTTGGACCATGGAGGAAGCTGGAGTACCTTGCAGGAGAACCCACGCATGCTCAGAATACAATCTCTATGAAGGAGCCGGGGAGGAGGTCAGGAGCCTTGGGAGCAACCTTCTTGCACCTGCAAGGGGTTCCTAGGCTGTCGAATTCCATTGGCTAGAAAGGTTTCTAGGGCGACCATCCCACTCCGGTCTGAGAGAGAGCAAAATCCCAATCAACAAGCAGAGCCAACGGAAGCTTGCAACTTAGCTCTGACTCCCAGCCAAGACTGAACTTTGGCGAGCATGAGAATGATGGAGGTAAACAAGAGAAGAAAATATCAGTGCAAGAAGCACTACAGCAGATCTTACAGAAGTTTTGATGAGAATATATCTGGGAGAAAACCGACATTTTGGATGTGAACATTACAACTTTTGGGTGCAAGAAGAGGAAACGCTGCTCTCAAACTCTTTCTTTTTGGCAGGAAAAATGTTCCATAGAAGTGGACTGAAAAGAAACTGGATGAAGAAAGATGTGGATGAGATGTGGCAAAGATCCACAAACTGGGATTTGATGTTGATACAGCCACTATGAGCACTAAGCTAAGACACAAAAAAACTTAAAATAAGATGGAATAGAGCAGATATAATAGGAAAAATTTTACTGTTTCCACTGACTGTTAGTCCCACCTTGTGCTCCACCCTCCCATTTCCAGCATGACGCCGCGCACATGGCATAAATTAGTCTAGCAGACCAAACTACCATAAACCAACGCTGGAAGCTTCGCTCAAAAAGTAGCTGTTTTTATCTCCTTTATTATCCTCTTTGGTCATGGAGGTAAAATAAACCAGAGGCTTTAAGTTCAACTTATTTTATGGTCCGCAATTATTTTTCTTTTCAGATATGAAAAGAAAATATGTTCTAATATGAAGGTGAAAAGCCTTCTGACTCACCTAAATGTTATGTTCTTTGCTCTAAGACTGCCTGATAAATCAATAAACAATCATTGTTTCTTATTTATTCTGTGCTTCTAGAATTACTTTCATAAGAATTTGTTATCTGATTTGTGATATTTAATGTAATACAGTCATTTACATAAAGCTGTAAAAAATAATATGTTTTAGTTTTTCTTTAGTTGTCTTTCATTCTACTTCTATTACAAAAAACACTTTAATTCCAGTTGATGCAGGTTTAAACTTATCATTAGATTTGGCTCTAAAGCAGAGATAGTTTGGATCCTAAGGCAATATATATAAAATATAAAGTCCATCTGTGTGTGAATCCCTCAGTTTTACCAGTTTTTTTGAATATTGTTTTAGTAATAAGCATGATGGATGCAGGCAAGTCCTTCTGACAGCCGGGCAACTCTGTGGGGTTAGGGTGACAAAGATTAAATGATAAAATTCAGGTAATGAAATTGTGTCGGAGTGAAAAAATGTTCAGTAAAAATAGTAAGTGAAAAATTGAGCAATTAATTATCAAGGGATCTGACTGACATAAAGCAAATTTCATTAAAATAGTCATGATAGGATGAAAACAGAGCTATGTTTCATTTTCTTCTGTCCTGCATTTTCCATTCCTCATCCACAGTAAGTTCCCATTCATCATTTTAGGGACAAGGTCTATTTCAAAAGGGATTAAAAAATAACAGAAAATTACCTGAAATATAATAAAAAATACTTTTTTTTCCTTCAACATCAAACCCGTTAATCAGTCTGTATTTTCCTAATGACATGACCTTTATATTTCATTAGAATTTAACTACATAGAACAGAAAAGGTCCTCCGCATGTGTAGGAGAGGTCAGTGCTTTCATGGGTGGGACCCCTCGTCAGGATTTGTTTGAGGGTTGGGGACCCAAAGGCAGAGGCAGGAAAGCACACGTAAATCTTTCAAGTGATTTAATGATGAATGATAAAAAAAAGAAAACTGAAAACAGAGGCAGGTTATCCAAAAAAAAAATGCAAAGTGAAAACCAAAATCCAAATAAACAGGGAAACCAGGAATGCAAAAAAAAAAAATAAGAAAACAAAGTCCAAACAAACATGAAACCAGGAGTCTAAAGTCCAACGATCAAAAAATAAGAAAAAAATACAACCCTAAACGTACCAAAAAACCAAGGAGACATCAGGTGAATCAAAAATCACAAGGAGGGCTCAGAGAGAGACAAAGTGGAGGAAGACTGAAGAGGTTTGACGGTGTTTGACGAGGACCCAGCAAAGAGGAACTGTAGAGAGAGGGCTTTAAAGGAGACTGAGACAAAGAGGGGGCTAAAGAGGAAACTGGGAGCAGGTGTGCACAGAACAAGAGAGGGGAAGGCGAGCTAGGGAAGAAGGAGAACATAAGAGTGAAGCAGAGAGCAACAAATAGAAACCTGGAAGACTGGAAATAACAACAACAAAATAATAAATAAACCACTAGGACTATAAAACATGGAGAAAAGAAAACTAAACACTCAAAAGAAAACATAACAGAACCCAGACTAGGAGAGTAACTGGGAAAAAAACCACAGAACACAGCAAAAAAAAAAAATAGACTAACACTAGAAAACAAGAAGTAAAGCAAAAATGGATACTCAAAAGAAAAAACCATAACAGAAACAGAAACCTGACACCCCTTAGTGCATGTCTTAAAACTGGCCATAGGTCTAGCATTAAATAATTTATCGGAATCAGAAATATTTTAATAATAATTAATAATCCAAGGGGGGGAAATTATCTTTGTTACACGCTCCAGGTATACAAACATCATATTGCTCGCATTAAGATACAAT
>JAGKQL010000006.1:3924974-3937476 GCA_018398635.1 Cyprinodon brontotheroides | reverse complement strand
AAGCGAAGCCTCCAGATCTCCAAAGATGCATTTGAGTCCAAAAGAAGGCACTCAAGTGTTGTTCAGCATGTAAGGTGAGTAGAAAATGAAGGCTAATCATGTTTTTGGGTGTACCCTATTCTTTATAAAAAGCAAAAGCCTGAGCTACAAAAGGAAAAACACAATTACATTAACCTACCGGAAAAGGTAGGTACCAGTGGGAAAACATGAGACATCGCTGATTGGACGACGAAAGCGCCGTTTGACCCTTGAACTGGAAGTTGCATCGTCTGAACAGTCCAGCTTCTTTAAACATGTGTCTTCAGTGTACGCAAACACTAACTGAAATTTCGTGGATTAGTCTTGAGCATATCCAGTATCACCTGCGTAGGTATGTCCTGATTCAAAACTATTCACGATAACGGCAGCTATGTTTGGCGTACACTGAATATCCATTTTTTCAAAAGAAGCAGGACTGTTCAGACGATGCAACTTCCGGTTCAAGGGTCAAACGGCGCCGTCGTCCAATCAGCGATGTCTCATGTTTCCCACTGGTACCTACCTTTTCCGGTAGGTTAATGTAATTGTGTTTTCTTCTTCATTAATGTAGTTGCGCTTTTAGATTTGTAGTTGCAGTTTGCACTTCAGGGCCACCGTAGGTTTGTTACTATAAAGTAACGTACAAATAGTCTTGCTGTGGCCTCTCAAAGCAGTTTTATTTTGAAAGTACCTATGTTTTTCCCTAAATCCATTAATATATCCAAATGATTATCTTTTATTTTCAAATATATAATACATTATTTCTAGGTGCAATGATAATTTTGTTGTTGTAATAAAATGTGAATTATGAATAAAAACTGGGCTTTTTAAAAATTTTTTTTTTTACCAAGGTTGCTGCATAGCTCACTTCTCTGCAGGGTCATTATCCCAATTTACTATTCTCTTTATTTGTTGTTTTAATGCGTATTGTGGTCTTTGTTGACTAAAAGGAAGCAGAGTATCTCTCACCATTAGAATTGTTATATTTAATTGCAGTGCAATCTATCTTTAATTACTTGTTTGCTATAGAAATGTTAATAGGTTCTAAAATTGATGCAAGTTTTGGATAAAGAAATTAGATAAGATGGGTTGTTTTCTTTCTGGAAATGAGAAAATGCAATCAGCAGCCAGGATCTTTGTGATTAGGCCTAACTGGTTGAAACAATGTGGAACTTTGAGCCTGCAAAGGCAATGAACTGTCAAAAAGCTCAGCTAAAGGTGGAAATCTGTGTCCCCCTCTAATCCTCCCCTCCCACCCTGCCTCCTCACCCTCTCAGGGGGGAGGTATCCATATCTCAAAGGCCACCGTGTCACTCACTCAACCCAAGCTATTTTCAGTTGGAAGCTGAGTTGCAAACTTCTTCGTCCTTTTGATTTCCCCCTCTTTTCATGTCGACTCTCGTTTCCCAGAGGGTATGGCATGTTGCAAGACTTGTTGCAGATATACCATAGGCTCTCATCAACACAACAGAGCAAAGTCATATCTGCTAGGAGCATCACAGAAAAGTCCCTAAAGCAGGAAGCCACAGCTGCTGCGGAGCTGTTTGAACAACTTGCTGTAATGGTTAAAAGTAAGTGGACCACCTGTGTCAAAAGCAAACACTTCAGCAGTTCAAAGTACTTTCACTTTCAACAGCGCCGTACTGCAAGTGCTTTTATGTTAGACCGGGACTTTTAACAGCTATAAATTAGTCTGGTCATTTATTTATTTTTTAAACAAGTGATTTAAAATTACGCAGAAGTTCACAGACTCACCTTTTTCTGTTATATCCTGTATATCTGTTTAATCAATTAAGGTTTATGTTAAATAAAAAATTTTACACTTTAATTTTACACAACTCAACCCAGTTTCCTCATCTAGACGAGACTTTACTCAAAACTTGTTTCAATGAGCTCATGAAATTCTTCTTCTGCTGTACTGGACCTCGTCATGATGTTCATTATTATGGAGCCTAGGCGGAAGTTAAACTGAATAAACTGATTACTCACCTTCATTCACCTCCCTCACCAGCTAATCAAGGTGGAACCACACCTCCACGAAAGCCCAATCAGCATCCAGAGTTCATCTTAAAAGGCCTCTGATCCACAGCTCCATCTGCTACCCAAAGCACAGGCAGTGGCTGCGGTTTCCCCATTGGGAAGAAACCTCTGGCAGAACCTGGCTCAACATGGCGGGATTCTGCTGAACCACTTGGGATGAGATACAGAACGCAGTAAGAGTCTGGGAGGAATTAACACTCTGACGAAGGTTTAGCTATGGTGCAGGAGGGGCTCTAGGTGGGTTGAATGAGGGTCATCTGAATTGAAGTCAGAGTGTCATTCCTCCCGGACTCTTACTGCCTGTCTTATCCCAACTGTTCTGGCAGGAGACCGCCATGTTGAGCCTAGTTCTTTCCAACGTTGTCATTGTTCTCCCCCTTTTGGGACTCTGAGTTTTTAGTTATCAGTTGTTCTTGTTTTGTTGATCTTTGGTTTATTTTCCATTAGTTATTCAAGCAGTCTTTAGTTACTTCTGCTGCCCCTTGTGCTTGTTTCCTTTCCCCTTGGCTTCCTTCTAGTTAGTCCCACTCACAATCTGCTCCATATTCAGCTCATTAATCCATCCTTTGTTCGGTTCCCCTTATATACTCCACCTCTGCAGTTACTCAGTGCTGCTTCGTTGTTGTTATTTGTTGCTTCCTCATCTCTGGCTCCCCATGTGAGTTTCCCTTGATGTTTTCTGGTTGTTTCTTTGAATTTTTGGATTCTGCCTCAGTTACACATTTAATCTATAAGATTCACCTCAGCCTCCTGATCTCTGCATTATGTTCCTCAAAACCTTCACCCCATTGTGACAGAGGTTTCTTCCCAATGGGGCGTTTTCCTCGCGTTATCTAAGCTGGAATTCCATCTTCCAGGTCCCTGAGTGAAGCTCTAGTATCAGCTCACTCCTTAGTATCAGCAGTCTACAGACTGACCAACTTGGCCTGGGGGAGGAACATCCCTGTTCTTCACTCCTGTTCATCCATATCACAGCAAAATTCAGCGCTATGTTTCCTGCCGAGGTCTGAGCGCCAAAGACTAAAGTAAATGTATCAATAAAATTCTTGTAATTGACTTTTTCTTTTTATGTGAAATTTTCAGATTGAAATATGTGTAAGGAAGCAACCACACACTTTAATGTATTTTATTAGAATTTTATATAACAAGTAGCATAATTACCAAATGGAATAAAAAAATGCACCATGAATAAAAGTGTGAGAATCAGCATATGAATTAATGCTTAATAGAAACATTTGTTTTATTGCTCAATTAGAGCTGAAATTATGGAACCGCAGTCATCACTGTTTTAGCACAATCACTGAGGACTTCTGGGATGCAATATTTGTTGGGATATTTTGCTTTCAGCCTCATACTATCAAACTTCAAGCCAGTTAATAAACTCCAACCTTTCCTAATAATCAGTCCTGAGGTTTACATTTTGAAGTTGAGATACTAAACATTAAGGAGAAGACATAAACCTTTTTTTGGCATCCCTCAGCATTCAGGGAAAAGAAACCTATAGTAATGATTACATTTATTAACACTCTGTTACTATCAGTCTAGTTAAAAGACTATAATTTCACCAAGAAAATTTAGATTTTATTGATAAAATATAAGGAATCGCTAATTACAAAAACATGCCACATACAGCTTCAAGCAGATAAGCTGCATCGTTTAGCAATGAGCTTTATTCTCCAGCTACAATGTTTTTTATTGTCATTATTTTTTTTATTGTCATTACACTGTTCCAAATACATCACAACAACAAAATTCACCTCTCGTTTGGCCCATTAACTTGAGAGCAGCGAGGCTGCATGATAAGCATGCAGGGGGTAAGGCTGAAGTTACCATAATCTACTTACTGGAGAGCAGAGTTAAGCTACTTTTCAATTAATTTTTGTATTTGTGGCATTTTAGGAAAGGATTGTTATCAAAAGAACATTATTAATGTGCACAAATAGGAATAGATATATTAACCATAGTTGTAAGCAGGTTTCATGGGGCCCCAGGAGGTGATTGGGGGCCCTAACTGACAGCAGCTGCCTAGATGTGCCTAATGGTAGAAATCCCTCCTGTAAGGTGTATATATGGGAGACAAGAACAAGAATGGAACAGGACTAATCAGGAGCAGCGTGACTTGTGCCTTCTTTGGGGAGCCTAAAACGGATTTGACCACAGACACCAGAAATAAAACTTCTACTATCATGTTAAAAAAAGACGTCAAAAGTAAACTAAGACAAAACAACCTCATGTTTATTATGTTTGTTTTCTTTTCTTTTAAATTGTAATGATTAATGATTCTTAACATATTGCCACAACTTTATGGATTGAGGAAGACATTCAGGCCGAACCTTTGCATCAGCAAACACCTGGAAGCAGCAACAGTGAAGAACTAATGATGCAATAACTACGGGTTCCTTTTATCCCACTATGGTGATTATGTTAAATGTTACGTGCATAAGTTATGCAAGCTTTTTCTTTCTTTTTTTTTTGCCAAGAAACTAAATCTCTGAAAGCTCCTGAAAAGTGAGACTTGAGAGTTTTGCTTCAAAGCAAACGCAGGTGAGGCTTGTACTTTGAAGAGCTGAAAGGTACACAGGAGTGTAAGAGTGCATCTGTGCCTCCTTTTGGGCTGATCTGTAGCTAAAGTGGCAGGTCTGATCCTCTAAAGGTCATCCATGACATCAGGACTTGGCTGTTATAGGTTTGATGTATATTCGTACTGATAGCTGCATCGCTGCTGAAAACTCTCTCCCCTCTCTCTCACTATAATTTCTTGACTGCACTCACTCAGATGAGGAGATGAGGCTGTTCGGAATGAAACCTCGGGTATTTAGTGTGTCTCAAAGGTCAGTCCCCCCTCACTCAGTCTTTTTACTGCTGACCTGTCTTCAGTGAGCAATAAAAGCTTTCAGGCTCTTCTGCTGTGCAGCTGGGGATATCCATGTATTTATGGTTATGACAGTTTATGCATAAGGTGTTCTTTCACCAGAAAGAGAGTAGGAACAGGTCAAGTCCAAAGTATAATAACAAGTACTGACACTAAAAGAAGTGGTAACTTGATTTTAACCTTTGCTAAGTTCAGTGTCTCAGGAATTTTGAACAATTATTATTATTATATTAATAATGTAAAAAAATATTCTTATCTCTCAACACTTATGTGTTGGACTCCTTTTGCATGAATTACAGCAGTATGGTGTTCCTTATGTTCTAACGGGCGCTGCTCAATCTGCAGGATTTTTACTAATTACAATTTCTAAGAGTAGAATGGGAATGAATCTTTTGGTTATGGGCTCTCCTGTGGAACCTTACCTACCAGTTTAGCGTCAGAGCGAAGACACCCTGCCCTTCTGCACAAGGCTGAGCTTAAAACTTTCGCTTTTGATGCAGCTGCAGTTGAGTGAAACCAGAATTTATGCGATCTATCTCTATAGTTCTGCTATATAGGCTTAGACAGGAGGTTGTAGGGTTGCTGGCATCATTCTGTAAATTCTATCTCTATTCTCCCACTCTACGCAGAATCTGTTAGTTCAATCTCTACAACGTTTCGCGCTCTCTCTGCTTCTCATTGTCACCTCATGCACATTTCCTGTTTTTGCTGTGACTCCACTTTGTAGAAGAGAAATATCTGCTGGCTCAGAGTTGCCCACATTGTTTCCTGAACAGGGGCCACCTTTACAGTTGGCTTTTGTATCTATGCTTCTTTAAGCATGTCTGCTTCTGTCTCCTTGAACCCCAGTCCCAGCCTCAGCAGATGGCAAAAACTTCACACGCTACGAGCTTCTGGTTCTGCTGAGAGGTTTCTTGTTAAAAGGGGAGTATTTCCTCTCACTGTCGCTATCAATCCTCACTTACTTGGAGTGTTAGGGATTAGCTGAAAGAAGTCAATGAGTCGATGCAAATAGAAGCTGGTTTTCTTTTTAGATAGAAAACTTTCGGAATCAACCTGACTGGATGATCTGATGCTATATAGAATTGGCGAGATGGCTGATGTTGTGAATTACAGCTATAAGAAATAAACTAGAGACAGGTAAGGTACCGGGTTGAGAATTGTTGACATATTTTGTCAGGTGTATTATCCCTACTGCAAGCTGAGCTGGGGTGCCGTTGGTAAGTGACAGTTTTGTCTGTATTGCAGCACATGCTTGCTCATATTAGACTAAAGGCATTTTTTTTAATACGAGATTATCAACTGGATTTAGGTTTGGACCTCTATGGTTTGACTCTAAAACAGGAATGTGCTCTGATCAAATCCATGGCTGTATTTTTAGGGTTGTAGTGATGCAAGAGCAACCTTTGTAGAGTCTCAAGCCTTTTTAATGGTCTAACAGGTCTTTTTTTTTGTTTTTAGAATTATCTTGTGAAAAGAGCCATCTACTTTTCCATCATCTCTAATCAGTTTCCCTATACCTCGTATGAGGAAGCTGGTTTCCTTTAGTTTTGAGTCCATCTTTGGTTAAAAGATAAAATATATATACATCTATTTTTTTTTCGTAACAAAATCCCTTTTTAAACAGACTAACTATAGTTTTCTTGTGCGATGCAGTTCTTGTTCTTTTCACTCTACCATAAATGTTAGGTTTGTGCTTAAGAAAAATGCAACACTTGAACTGTAGATCTCTAGAGCTAGAAGTCACAGGGGGACTCTCAGCTGCTTCTTTGTTCCATGCTTCTTTCCTGGCCTTTGATTTAAGTAAACTGACGTGTCCAAGTAGGGTTTGCGAGTTGTGCTTTGCCCATACAATTTACTGTTTTTTCATTTCACAGAGTTCCCTTTTTCACTCCAGAAGCTCGGGTCCTCTACCAGAGGCCTGGCAGTTTGAGGGTTCTGCCAGTATCTTTGCTGTTCCTAGAACTGCACTCTTCTGGACCGAGATTTGTGATTTATTTCCAGGGATCTGCTGTAACCCATCCTCCAGTTTGGGGGTCACTGCCCCGAGGGCCCCAACGACCACGGGTATCACTGATGCCTTAACCTTCCAGGTTTTCTCCAGCTCTTCTCTGAGCCCCTAGTATTTCTCTGGTTTGTCTTGTTCCTGAATCCTACCGTTGCAGTCACTAGGTATTGCTGTCAACCACAACGGCTTCCCTCTGCTTTTTTGGTTTGCCATTATCATCAATCGTCTGTATCTGGAAGTAGTGTTGCGCCGATGCCATTTTTTGGCCCCGATACTGATACACGATACCTTTCTGGCTGTGCAGCATCGGCCGTCAAGCTGCTGCCTACCTTTGGGAAGCAGGAAAAAATTTAATACAAAGCGAATCCAGTAGAACTTTTTATTGCCTACCAGGAGTGGGTGACAATAGTTGAATAAACTTATGGCTCTCTCAAAATGGTATCGGTGCCTTATTTGTTGGTACGCCGATACCGATACCACCATTTTAGCGCAGTATCGGGGCCCCGTCCGATACTGGTATCAGTATCGGTGCAACACTATCTAGAAGTCCCACAGGATCTTGGCTCGGTCATTCTCTACCATTTTTGGAGGTGTTCCCCACTTTGACCTTAGGGTTTGCAGCCCATACTCTGCACAGATGATCCTGTATATTATTCCAGACACTTGGTTATGGTGCTCCATGTTAGCTTTTCCTGCCAGCATCTTCCACCCTGCAGTTATGTGCTGGATTGTCTCAGGGGCCTCTTTGCACAGTCTGCACCTGGGGTCTTGTCTGGTGTGGTAGATCTAGGCCTGTATTGCTCTGGTGCTCAGGACCTGCTCCTGTGCAGCCATGATGAGTGCTCTCTGTGCTGTCCTTCAGTCTGGCTTTGTCACAGCCATTGGTAGGATTTCCTGATATCTGCCACCTCTGTTATGTTTCGTTAGTTCATCCCATGGAGGGGCTTAACCTCCCATGATGGAACCTCTTGGACCTCATCTTCTGTTCCTCATTGTCTGAGACATTCACTGCTGTAAATAACTAACCTGACTTTGGGAAGGGGCGAAAATACTGGTTAGCTGATTGGCTATGTTGGTGATAGGCGGGCCAAATAAACCAAATCAGATCAGCGAAGCATATGGCGTACTATGAGCGACGGCGAAAACACAACTACAAGCCAGGCTAACTCTTGCTGAAACCAGTGGGGAGAAGAGCAAAAACATCTTTTCCTGTGAGAAAAGCCTCCCAGAGCAGTGTTTTTGCTCTTCTTTCAGTGAAGAAATACTCTGTAATTCCGATAAAACTTGCTGGACAGCCCGCGTTAGCGCTAGTTTCATCGGCTGAAGCCGTCATAAAAGAGAATTAGAAAAGATTGAGAACGGTTTTTTTTTCTTTGGTTTGTTATTTTTTTCACTTTTAGGTTGCATGGAGGACCTTTAGAGGGAATATACAAACACATAAAAATGTTTCCCTCTATCATCCTAAAATAGCTCCATGTCTCACTGCCTGCAGGTATGTACACACTGCATTAGTCTAGTGTGCTTTAACAAACAGGAGGACGCCAATTTGTCAAACTAAAAAGTAAAGCAGCATGGGCACTCTCGGGGTCCTGTTGATGTTAACATGTTTTTTTTTTCCTTTAATGCTGAGGGACTCAAAGCTCTGAGTGCTCTAATGTCAGCTGCAGGTACAGAAACGACTTGATGGACTTCACCGCTGCGGCTGTGGTAATCAACATACACCAAAGAAGCTTGCTTCCCCGGCAGGACTTTATTTTACTTTGCTGTTTCTCTTTGTCCTGTCTTTTATTTGTACTTTTGCTCAGAGGGATGAAATTCGGTGTCACTTTTACATTAACCTTGGTACGCTATGATGTAGGAGCTGTCGCTGACATCGTCTTTCAGGGAAACGAGAGCACATCAAAAATTTGTCTCCATGTTGTGATGAAGGCTCTGTCCCTTCATCCTTATTACCAGAACAAAGAGGTCAATGCAAGTTCACGCTTGCATCACTCAGACTCTGACAGCTGCAGCAGTTTTTACTCAGAAAAAGGAACCGATGAAAAAAGGGAATGTGAGAAAGAAAAGACACCATTCAAGTTTAAGGAGGAGCCCTGTCTGCTGCTTCAAGCTGTTTTTGGCATCATCCAGAGCAGTCACTCAGTCGAGTTTATACATGTTTAAAAAGGCTTTAGTTTGTCATACGAGTCAACATGCTGCATTAATCTGGGATTATATTGCATATTGTGGTATTTCTTTGCACAGCCTTATATAGGTCCAGATATTGCAGCACTCTTAATGAAAACATGGAGCAAAATGTTCCGCTTCCAGTTGATTAACGAGAAATAAAGCATTCCAACTCAAATTCATACGACAAATTAATAATTTGTTATTAAACTATTTCTCAGTGGCAACATGATTATTACAACACTGTCTAAGTTTCTCAGTAACACCAAGTTCTATTAACCAGTCCAAGCATTACAGGGATAGTAGTAGTCCTATTGCTGATCACTAACCTGTTGTCTCCGCCACAGGGGGATTTCCTGACTGAGAGCCGCCTGCGCGCTCCCTGTGCCACACATGAATAAAATCTGTTGCATTCCACTGACCTGTCTGAGCTGTTTCCTGGCTCCAATATCCTGTACGTTACACATTGTGGGAAACATAGAGACCACTAGGGGTGTAAATCACATCCATTATGGCGATTCGATTTAGTATCGATTTCCTGACCCAACGATTCGATTATTTTTTCGATACTCAAGAATACACCACGATTCGATTCGATTCGATTAATCGACATTAATCGATTAATCAGTTAATTTTTTTAATTATTATTATTTTTTACACCTTACAGGCTAAACAAAGTTTCAAGTTTGAAATAAGTCAATGAAAGCTGTAATATCATTATGCATTTTCTTTAGAAACAACACCAAATAACAGAAGTAGAAAAGTTGCATCAAAAAATACTGCAAAAAATCAGTGCAATGAGTTCAATGCAATACCTCCCTGAAGCTCCAGAGAAACTGTCCAACATATTTTTTAGAATGTAATGAATATACTCAGGAAGAGAATGTTACACTAACTAGGAACTATACAGGAATAAAAATAAACCAGATATATAGGGGAATTGTTTTCAAAATTATGGTAATCTCACAGGGGATGTAGTTTTTAGAGTATTTTTAATTTTCTAAGAAGAACGGGTATTTTTAGGGAGAATATAATAGTTTGTCTGGTCCATACTCCATTCTGGAAGGTGGCGGTAATGCACCTATAAGTTGTTTGCCAACCGCCATTAAAAAAAGAAGAAGAAGAAAGCTCCAGATTGTCGACGTCACCGCTGACCGCAAACAGTGCACCAGACAGGAGGCCGGATTGATTTGTTTTTATGACCGAAATTGCGGAGGAAGCAACTCTTCGTGAAGGATTTGACTTCGCTAGAAGAGCGAGGTGCTCGAGAACGCTGGGACCCTTTTTCCAGCTGGATCTCCGCTCTTTTGGCCCTCATGTCCCTCCGTGCGGCCGGACTTAAACTTCGTCCCCACTTCCTGCGCCGCCTTCGGCGTATCCTAAACCCACAGCGTGTAGCTCAGACCACGCTTCAATATTGAGCATAATTTAAAAATGTCTGTGGCGAAGCTTGCTGCAACAAACTGCTGTAAGAGTATAACCAGGAAGCCGAGGTAGGAGGGCAAAATAGGTTTAAGCGCCACTTGCCAACGCGGAAATTAGAATTACGCCCAGGAGCAAATGGATAAAAATAGATGGAGGAGGAAAAAAAACATGAATCGATTATAGATGCGGTGCGTGTCGATACATCCGGATGCGATCGACTTTTGGATCGATGCATCGATACAAAACAATTATTATTTACACCCCTAGAGACCACAGGTCTGGAATAAAGCTGTAGAGACGTTGGACAGCTTTGAACATTTTACAAAGCTTAATTTCATTCATAGTTTGAAACAGTAAAGAGCAAAAACTACCAACTTATGTCACTGCAACTAAACTGGCAGGCAAAGCAAGCAGAACATTAACACAAACAGCCAAAGATGAAACACGGTGACTTTGGACCAACTGCAGAGATTCAAAGCATTTTTCTTCATAACTTTATTTATTTATTTAGTCATTCTGTTAAAGAATGATTGAAAAGCAATATCTGAATAGGATTTCCTCATTTTCCTATATTTTATTATTTATTATTATTTATTACTTTTGTCTGATTGAAATTATTTCTATGAGCTGTTTAGTTTTTTTCTAACGTTAAATGAGGAATACTAATAAGTTTGTCCCTCTGTGTGTGTCGTCTTTCTTTTTTTGTCTCACTCCCTTTTCTCCATGTTGGAGGCGATGTTTATATCTCTTCTTGATATTCAAACTCTGAGATTGACCAAGAGAAGTTGCTCTGATCCACCTGCAGCCGCTGTAGTGCAGCCATGCTGCGTTTTATTAGGGGGAAAAAAAAACTTCAACACTTTGACCATTGATCGTTCTGGCTTGACAGAGCGGCCGTTTGGGAATCCTCCTGAAACTGGTCACTTCGACCCTGCTTTCAAAGCTGGCTGTCTGTCTGCTGGCGGGCAGGTAGCGCCTGCACAGCTGGCTGCAGGCACTCAGGGTGAATTAATGACAAAGGGGCAGGATTTAAGTTTTCACAGCGCTTATCTAACATGTATATACAAATAGGGAGGTAAATGTTTTAATACAGACAAGTGGGCTCAGTTAAAAATATATATTTAAAAGAAAAGTCCGGTCAGCGAAGAATAATCAATGGATCATTATTTAGAAAATAAAACTAATACGTTCGCTGTGATTTAATGGATTTAGTGTTAATCAGTAAAAAAATTGAAAACAATAATTTTCGTTGTGATTACTATATAGTAGCCCCTCCCTCCTGCCATCTTCCATCAGTGACGTCACGGTGCGTACGGTAAGCCTAGCGCCATTCTCCCGCTTTACAAGCTAAATCAATGGGAACTAGGGTTGGGAGTTGAAAAGATTTTCACGATTCCGATTCCCTTTTTAGATTCTATGAAACGATTCGATTCTTTATTGATTCTTTTTTCGATTCCAATTTGGGGAAAAAGGAGAACAAACAGTTTGATTATCAGCATCAACTTTGTTTACTTAACTATTGCACAATCTTACAAACTCAACAAGATCAAGATGTCCACAGGAAATGTGAAACTGGAGTAACATCTGTGTTTAAATGAAAAATGAATACAAGAACAAACTTAATAACCAACAATGTCTAATAACAAATGATGGGATAATAACCTATTTTAAATAACAAAAATACTAATTATAAAACAGTAGTAGGGAAAATTAACAGTTCTTTTTGCAGAAAGATGAGCATATCTGCTTTTTCTGGAAGGATACGGGATCTTTCAGGGCTTAAGGTGTTTCCAGCCGTGAAGAACACCCTCTCAGATGGGATGGAGGAAGCCTGCACACAGAGAAACTTGCGTAAGTTGCGTAACTTACGTAAAAACGTGATCGTAAGTCGTGCTCCCCAGAGCCGGCGCGCTCTAGGCTCTGGTGCTGCGGAATCGAAAAGAATCATTCAGCGAGCTGCCAAGCGATGTAAT
>JAGKQL010000006.1:3863796-3912217 GCA_018398635.1 Cyprinodon brontotheroides | reverse complement strand
CTCCAGATGCATTTGAGATATCAAAAAAGTACTCCAGAGTGTTGTTCAGCATGGGGGTGAGTAGAAAATGAAGGCTAATCATGTTTTGGGTGTACTATTCCTTTAAGGACAAACGACATTCATTTGAGGACCAGAATTTCCACATTTTAGATAAAGAAGACGGGGGGTTTGAAGGAAGCCATTTATGTTAAAAGACAAAAAAAAAAAAAACCTTGAACAGAGGGGGTGGACTCAGGTTTCAGCTTTCTATGCAGTGATAGAGTTGATTCCTTTCCAATACCATCTCAACCACCATCGCCATGCAGGGCAAAAAAAAAAATTTTATCAGGTCAGCCAGGCCAACAATGACCCTTAACGACTGCCTTTTCAGAGGAATGGGCCAGTATCGGGTATTGCAGGCCAATAACGACCTGAATGACTCCCATTATTAAGGGGTGGAGCTGTTTTTCCAGTTTCAATGTGCATGTTTTCTAAGTCATTTCAAGGCTTTTGTTGGGCTACTCAATAAAATCCTGGAATTGAACACTAATCCAGACATTTTGAATTGAGAAAGCTTCATGGATGGGAAGTGAAACGTCTTCAAACTTGGAAAACAAAACCCAGTAGTTTGTTTTATTAACTTTAAACTTTTGGAATCACCTGAATAAAGTGTTATTTTTAATTATTCACTGCTATATTTACTTACTAGTGGTGTGGGTGTTATTCCATCTAGATATCAGGAATGTTTATTTAGGATGTTTCACATGGATATAGCTTTGATGGTCAATATTACCCAGCTGCTAAAATAGGTAGCAGAGAGCAAGAAGACTGATGCTGCATTTACTTCTTAATCTAAAGTCAGAATTTCAAGGGTTACGAATGGAAAAATACAACAAGAAATCCGAGTGGAAATGGACTTGGAAAGTAGGGGGTATTTCAGTAGCCTGAACAGAAAAACGCTGCTATTAGCTTGTGCTGTTGATAATAGGTTAGGATCTCTTAACCGAGGGAAGCAAGCCGGTTTTTCACACATTTATTCTGGTGCAACATTTTCCAGAAATGAGGTATGACTTCCAAAGCACATCAAATGCAGTATCAAAGCTAAAACTTGTATTCAGTCATATGTTACCTATAATTTTAGATGAACCAAAGAATTATGCAAGGATGGGATGAATACGCAGAGGAAAATCTAGGTCAGTTTATCCAGTAGCATAAAGACCAAATGCAAACACAAGAATAAATATAAGAGGTATAAAAAAAGCTAAAACACCAGAACTAAACATAATGCTATAATTCAATAATCAGTGTACAATACCAAGTTCCTACCTTGTTTATAACTTAAAAATAAAAAACAATTTAATTTATGAGAAATGTTTTCTTACAGAATTATCTTACGCCGAGCTTCAGATGTAGAAAAATATTTTCTACCATAAGATTTTTGTATTATCTGTATTGTTTTCATACAGGAACTTATTATTTAGCACATCAACATTTACAATGATTTCATGGAAAAAGTTTTAAAATGCCTGTGGAAACATGCAACAATTTTAAACATGCAAATTTTCAAATGTTAGAAATACTATTAGGTTTTTTTTTAGACTGGAATTCTTCAAAATGGTAACAGACACCCACAAAGTTTTCAACTAAATGTATAAAATTTAAATGTATAAAATCATGAATAACCAAGCTCATGTCATGATCTGCCCTGATGGCTCAACTTAATTGGTCATTTCACTCAAATCTGCGCGGTTTTCTAATTATCACTCATCTCATCCACCTGCGTCTGTTCCTTTATATTCTTTAGCCTGAGCTGTCGGGGCCAGATCATTGTTTGCTGTCTGTTTGTTTATGCCTGTTAGTCTGTCTGTTTAGTTTGGTTTATTCAATGGTTCATGTCTTAATTCCTGGCAGCCAGCAGATTGAGAAGGATTTTGTGTTTTTCTCCTTGTCTTGTCGCCCTGGTTGTTCTCCGCAGGGAGTGGGGGAGTGTAAACAAGCAGCACCTGATGTGAGCAATGGAGGACTTGTTGCGATCATGGAGTTGGACTATTGTTGTCGTTTGTGCAAAAAAGACATGCGAGTAGCCGGTGTTCTACATCACTGTACACAACTTTTCCGAAGTTCAAATCAACCGTTGTCAGTGGCAGAAAGATTGCAGAAAGTTGGAGTGAACGTTTTGGAAACCCAATAGAGTCTGTTGAGCTTGTACAATGGTGTGGAATAGACTGAAAAGAGATCTGCCATTATATTACAGGTGGATGAAATCGACCCGTGACAGCAAATCTATCTGCTTAATTTTCTAACACAGTCGTGCACGCCTTGCGCAGCTTTGTCGTCACGCCTTCAAAACCCCAGCCCACTTAGCATCCATAAATTCACAACGCATCTCTGTGTTGTGATTGGCCAGCCAGTTCTAGGGCCTGGGGCTTTGTTTGACGCTAGACCCACTCGCAGACCAAAATGATTTTGGCTGCTGGCGGGTGGGGCTAGTTTACTAGGCTAGTCAAGCAGATATATCCCAGCATTCTAAGAGCTCTCCTCGAAAAGTATCATGGAATTTGTTTTGGGGGTGAGAGCGAACAAAGACAGCACATGCACCATAAGGGGAGTCAGAGTCACGTCACCACCGGGGAGGAAAAAGTCCAAGCTCTCAATTAACTGAGTCCACTATAAAGTCCCCACTCTATAAATTGATTGAGGGGTTATGGGTTAGGGCGCACGTTCGAACACAGCATATATCTATTTTTATGCTAGGCTTAAAATGTACCTTTTTATTAAGCTTATAGACTGAGTGGCTCAGGTTATCCTGAGCTATTTCTATAGGCATGCTGCTGAAGGGTTAGACTGCTGGAGGACATAACAAACACCTTCCTTTATGTTCTTTCTGTTTTTTCTCATCTTAGTAGCTTCATTTTTTTTAGTATAATTTCAGTTTGACTGTGAAACATACTGGAGAGAAATATTAACTTGGCTGCTGCTATCAACACCTCCGACTATAGTTGACAGAGTTGGGCTTAGTTCTTAGTGTTTAGTCCTGTTTCTCTCCTAGACATACCTACATGTATGGGCTAAGCTTTTACTCTGCTCTTGTTCATCACTTTTGCCATGAAAACTGCCTAAGAGCCATCTGCGGAGATACTTAACTATTAGCCTTTCTAGCATAGAAAGTATTATTGATAAGTACTTTATGTTCCCTTTGTATGTCCGCTAGTGTCTTGTTAGCACTCAGTAGGCCTTGATGAAAGGATGCTTACCCTGAACCTGGTTCTGCTGGAGGTTTCTTCCTTTAAAACAGAGCTTTTCCACTCCGCTCTCGTTGATGCCTGCTAGGTGTGAGGGATTGCTGTAGAGTCCAAGTCACATTGTAAGCAAAGATCTACCACATGTTCATGCCAGAGGATTGTATCCTGCAAAATAATGACTCAATTGAATCAGTTGGTTTTCCTTAGATGGAAAAATTCCAACCAGTCTGACTGTATGATCAGATTAAATTATATCTTTAATGGGCCTTGAGATGGCGTGTTGTAAATTGGTGCTATATAAATGAACTGGATTAAAATTGACAATTAAAAGCACGTGACCTTTGGGCAAGAACCTTGATTAAATAGCAGCATCTTAATCAAAAATAAACCTAAAATAATTTTGCAATCTAAATGCAGAGCTGACTTTATAGAAGATAAAGGTAACATTACACTATGCCGATCATTATACACTCACCGGCCACTTTATTAGGTACCACACGTCCAACTGCTCATTAGCACTTAATTTCAAGCAGCTAATCAATGCCATGGCGGCAACTCCAGTGCATTTAGGGGCATGTAGACATGGTCAAGACAATCTCCGCAGTTCAAAGCGCGAGCATCAGTATGGGAAGAAAGGTGATTTGGTGACTTTGAAACGTGGCATGATTGTTGGTACCAGAAGGGCTGGTCTTGAGTATTCCAGAAACTGCTGATCTACTAAGGTTTTGAACCAGTCTGGCCATCTCTAGGGTTTACAGAAGATAGTCAGCATCAGTGGCGGCAGTTCACCGTAATGGCATCTGCTGATGCAGAGTCAGAAGGAGAATAGCGGAGCAGTTGGAACTGATAGAGAGACAGCAATTGATCAAATAACCACCACGTTACAGCCAAAGATTGGGCAGAAGAGCATCTCTGAAGCACAGTACGTGATGGAACTGAGGCAGATGGGCTACAGCAGCAGAAGACCACACGAGGTGCCACTCCTTTCAGCTAAGAACAGGAAACTGGGGCTACAATTTGCACAAGCTCATGGAAGTGGACAATAGAAGATTGGAAGCGTTGCCTGGTCTGATGAGTCTGGACATCATGGATGTGCAGCCGACAAATCTGCGGCAACTGTGTGATGCCATCATGTCAATATGGACCAAACTCCCAGAGGAATGCTTCCAGCACCTTGTTGAATCTATGCCACCAAGAATTGAGGCAGTTCTGAAGGCAAAAGGGGGTCCAACCCGTTACTAGCATGGGGCAACTAATAAAGTGGCCGGTGAGTGTATATGAGCTCAGGGTTTAAGTCCAACTTACATCCTGTTTTATCTTTTATGTAATTGGCTCTTGGGATTTGGAAATATTTCGGTGTCACTGTCTGAGGAGATAAAACTTTACACTGTGAGAATCCAGTCTGTCTTAATATTGCAGTGCCTAACAGAAAATGTAAAATTGCTGCATTGTGGTCCTCTGAGATTTCTGTCAGTAGAAAAATTGCTATCTCTGCTTCTTATCCGCCTTTTTCATGTGGCCAATTATCCACATGAAAAAGAAAAAAGAAATCCACATCATTAAACAAATTTGACCCATGAATATTATGCTAAAGTCCCTTGAGACGTTACTGCCCAGTCTTTATAAATGTGTTGTTTTTTGCCTTTCATCGAGCTTTAAGGTAAATCTGTATTAAAGCGGCACTTTGTAATTGCTCACAACGGTTTCTCTAAAACTATGTTAGTCTGATAGATGAGAGTGATCACTGCAGTGATAGCAGGGCTTAACCTTTGAGCCATTTCCAACATGGAGCTTTGAAAATCTTAAATAATTAATAATGGATCATGTACTGAAAACTGCAGTTATAAGATGTGGCACTATGTAACTCCTCTCAGGCAGAAGCGAAGAAGGCAGTGCAGATTTGTGTTCTGTTCTGAAGCCCCTCGGCCCCCTTGAGGGATCCTGGTGAGTGCGTGCAAAGAGAGAGAAAAAAAAGAGACCGTTCTGCAGCAATTCTCTGCCTGATTTGTAACAGGCCGATAAGCTTGGCAACCATCCCTGCAGGACAACTGACCAATGATGGCGGCGCTCTGAAGCTGAGAGGGAAAAAAAACTGTTTCTTGTCAGAAAGGCAGCCGCCCCTTATCTTCGGGAGTCTCTGATTGTCGTACATGCGCTGCCTCGAAGGACATTAATTTTTCAGGTATGCCATGCTGATGTTATTTGTTTGCTATGATTTGATATTATTCCATATGAAAGCCAGACGGAACAATGTTCCTGCGAGCAATGTGGGGTTATCAAATGCATTATATAAACATAAACAAAAGTTTACAAAGCAAAGCAAAACTAAAGAGAAGGATTATATGGGATGTTATGGTCACAAATTTAAATAATACTGCAAGTGATAGTTGATAGAACGAGTTAATCAGTAGCCTGCAGATATGTTGTTTAGACAGGTTAAAATCGAGACAACAGAAGTTAAAAAATGATTTAAGGACCGCTGTGATGAAAAATTGTGCATTGGCTGAAGAAACTGTGTTTTTGGACGTATTTAAAAAGTGAACAAAATAAGTTTTGGCCCAATGTTTCCCTCACTGTGAATGTATTTTCAATTACCCTTTTGGCAATAAATTATTAATAAATCACTCTCCTCTTTCTAGCAGATTTGTTTAACTCTAAAACCAACCGAGAGCTTCCTTTGCTATGTGTTTGAGATCATGTAAATAAATTAATCTTTTTTCAGTTTCGGATTTTGATTAAAGGCCCACTGTGAAACTTTTGGCCACTCGAACCCCTAGTAGCTTTTGTTTGTAGTCTGCTAGCTTTCTCTGCCCGTATTCTGCTTCTACTAAACATGGAAAATAATAACAAAGATCGATGACTGTATACCAAGAGCAAAGTATTATCTTAAAGGCCTAAAAATTAGATTAGATTAGATGAGCTTTATTGATCTCAGAGCGGAGAAATTCACTCGTCACATATTGGCATAGTGATTAAAGAAGGTGCAAACAGGGAGGAAAAAGGTGCATTAAGAATAGACAATATATATACAGTATATCTGGGTATATACAGTATATATATAGATGCAAGTGTACATGTATCGCACACAATGAAAAACAAAATAAAAATAAGAAATAACAATAAGAAATAAGAAAATACAAGGTAGTAGCACAGAGGTTTGAGGTGACATATGTACAATCCGGATGGCTTATATACAGTGGTGTGTATTCTACTTCTTACTGCTAAAATGTAGTAGGTAAGTGAAAGCAACGGTGAGGTAGTAGTGGTATGACTATTCTGTTCACATATATTGCACATTCAGCATATTGCACCAGAATATTGCACAGTCAATAAATAAAAAAACTATAATGTAAAGTCGGGAAAATAGAATCAGTTTTACATCCGGCTACTTCTTTCAGCCTGAGCCAACGAACAAATTCCTTTTCATGATTCACTCTTGTTTTTCGTTGCGCACGATTCCATTTCGATGTTTTCTGTTTTTACCCTCCTCAGAAGGTTCAAACTTTTTCCCTGCCTCAGCCATGACCAGTAGTCGAGCAGGTGAAAAAATATCGTAGCAGCCATTCACGCCCTTCCCAGTCAAACGCCAGCCGAATGGCAGCTTACTCCCCTACGACTCCTAGAAAAATCCCCTCCAAAGTCCAGCCGCTGGCCTTCTCCTGGGCGTGCATATTTTTTTTACTCCACATTTTCACTGAATTACAGAGTCTGACCATGAGATGACGTTTCTCTTTAATTATTAATGTCCACAAATCATGAGAGAAAGAATATTTTACTACAAAGATTGATATTTAAAAAGGAATTGTAGGGGACCAGCCAAGGACCCATCAAGGAAAGTGGGGAAATTTTAAATGGCTACTACTGTAGCAGAACAAAAGGCTTATCTCCATGACTGAATGTAACGGCCAGTGGCCGTAAAGCCACTTGAAAGAGCTTGCATGAGCCCATTTTTCCTCGTGCACGCTCTGTTTGAAAGTGCTGTTCTCATAGCTCATACATCCCCTCCATCACTATATAGAGCGGGGACTATATAGTGAACTCTATAGTGAACTCAGTTAACTGACCGTTTGGACAGATGGTCAATTCCCCTGTTGGTCCTGTGTGCGCACCGCGCCATCTTTGTTATTATAGCAGCAACTTTTCTTTTTCGGTAGCGACTGTCGCTACCCGAAAAACTTTATTTATATCCTAAATAATTAAAGAATACTAAAACTACATCATAAAAGACACAATATTGAAGACTTTTCTGGAAGGTTTGGATGTGTTTTAAATTCAAATCCATTGTATTGCTTGACATCATTTTTCTGGGAATAAAAATCTAAATTTTCGGGAAATGTTCCCTTTATCAATGAAAACTGTGCAGGTCACGAAAGGTAGCAAATGAATCCATTGTGGGATTAGTACCGCTGGAGTGCATAGTTAAGTACAGAGTAAATCAAATATTTAAACAAATTTAAATATATACGCTTTGTGACGTATATTTGCGCATTGTAACTATCACAAGGCGATGTATGAACTTTTTTTTATGTATTTCTGTTATTTTATTTTTAGAAAATGCAATATTGACGTAAAAAATACAAAGATATACAAAAAGAAACCCATGCCTCTAAAAGAATACAAAAGAATAAAAAAGTTAAAAAAAAAAGGAAATATTAAGCACCGGAAGTTATTCTGTTTGCCCACGCGCAAATGAGCTGATGGTACGGATTGTGCTTCCGGTACGGATCGGGTAATGACAGTGACAGCGGACCGCTGTGACAGCAAATCCCATAATGCTTTGCGAGGAGAGCTCTCAGAGCAAAGCATTCTGGGATATATCTGCCTCTTCTAAGGCCGTTCTTTTCTTCTTATAAACTTCGTAGACAATTTTTCTCTTACGACCCTCGGCCATTTTCAAAGAACCGCGGCGAGAAAGGTGAGCTTCAATGACTGTCTGAAACTGTAGCTCACCAGATATACGCCTAAAAGTGAGCATGTGCACAAAAAAAAATAGCTAACAGGATTAGCACGTACGGCCTCACGTAAACATATCACCAGAATGATTAACCACTTATTGAGATGATCCAACCGGAAATAAAAGATCATTCTCTATACCTTTAAGAACAAATACATATCCTCATTCTCCCCTAATTTTATTTCATGAATACTGTTAGAGCTTTATGCTGGAAAACAGCTCCAAAACATTATGCCCCCACTTCTGAATAATATTGGGTCATACTGATAAAGTATGGTTGTATTTCTTTTCAATGAAACTACGTATAAAACATTCATTTTCAATTTTTGATGTCATCCAAACAAACTGTATCCCCTCGAGTATTTCACTGACCTGTTTTAATATTCTGCAATAACCTTTACATGATCTTTGACATGCTTTTCTTTCAGCAGTGGAGTCCTGTGAGAGATTACAGAACCCAGAGACTCCTAGGAGAGAACTAGAGGCTATTCAGACCTTATTACAAGGAATGCTATCAATATGTTTAGCAACATTGGGGTTTGTTAGATAATAACAGGTCACCTTCCCTTCTTTCTATTAGACACCTTTTTTTATTGCTTTGGTAAGGACGAGACGTGGGTAAGTACAAAATTCTGACATTTTGATAACCTTAAGAAAAAATATTGTGTAAAAATATCCTGTTTTTATGATTCAAGAATAACAAGTTTATTTCTGAATTATAATGAGGTTATCGAGTCCTTATTTTGTTTCTTTAATTGTGCTGCAATGCTGTATATGTAATCTGTTCTTTATTTTGTTTTTAATTGTGCTGCAATGCTGAAGGTATCTGTATTTTTATTGCAATTTTGAGCTTTCTCCAAAGCACTTTGTCACACTTAGTTAATATTTAGGATTTTTCAACTATAATATATTTATTGCCCACCCCAGTAGCGGGTTATTTAATCACATATTATTGGGACTATTGTATTTTGTTTCTGAACGCACACCCTACTGCCTATGTGTTAGAATAACAATTCAATTCAGTTTATTTCTATAGCGCCAATTCACAACACATTTCTTCTCAAGGCACTTTCCAGTTCACCAAAATCATCCAGTCAGATTGATTCAAAGTTTTCTATCTAAGGAAAACCAGCTGATTGCATCGACTCATTGACTCTTCAGCAATCCCTCACTCTAAGCATGCTTGTAGCGACAGTGGAGAGGAAAAACTCCCTTTGAACAGGAAGAAACCTCCAGCAGAACCAGGCTCAGTGTGAGCGGCCATCTGCTGAGGCCCACTGGGGTTCAAGGAGACAGAAGCAGACATAGAAAAAGAAGCATAGATACAAAAGGCAACTGTCAACCAGCTCCACAGGCGGCCCCGTCCAGGAAACACACAGCCATGTAAGAGGATGAAGAGAGCACATCCAGTTAGTCACAGTCAGAGAAACAGGACTACACTGGAAAACAGGCCGATCTCCAACATCTAGAAACAAAGGTGTTGATGGCAGCAGCACAGCTGATATTTCTCTCCAGGATGGAGTCACAGCCAAACAGGAACAGACCAGATGAAGCTACTATGAGAAAAAGCAGAGAGAGCAGAACGTTAGAGATTGAACTAACAGATTCTGCAGAGTGGGAGAATAGAGATAGAATGAAGCAGAATGATGAAAAAGGGGTCTCTATGTCTTCCAGCAGTCTAAGCCTATAGCAGCATACAAATGCAATAGTGAATCGAGCTTAAATAATGGTCAAATACATAATCCTGCTCATATATGGATTAAATTAACCACAGCCTCCATTTGAAAAATAACAGTTTATTAACAAAAATCACTCAGCTCCAAGTCAAACATATTTCGATTAAAAACTCTTGACTAAAACTAGCTTAAATCAACTAAACTGAGCAACTATAGATTTAATGCTGCCATGTATTTTAATAGTTGAGAAAAAGATTCAGATATTTAATGATTGTTTTCCCAGTTTGTTACAGTTGTAAATATTCATACCCCACTGCTGGTGAAAACTTTCTTTTAGAAAGAGCAATTGGTATTGAAATTGTCTAATTGGCATAGTTTTTTCCTTAAATAACATAAATGTTCTACTTTTTTGTGCAGGTATGTTTCTGCAAAGTTCCAAAACAGGTTTGAAAGCTCGGTCCTTTATCCGATATATCACCTAGAGCAAATGAAACCATGTGGAGTCAAATTGCCTCAATACGAGCTTCGAAATGACTCAACACAATATTCTCCCTCCACAAGGAATCTATAGATGGGCCATTTAGCATCTGTGACCCCTGCGCCTGCTACTGCGGGAGACTTATGGCCCTTCAAAAGGAAACTATCATAGATTTTAGTGAAATAAGAAAATGTCCCCAGGTACCGGTAGAGCAAATGAAATTATGCATGACCTCCTCATTACTTGGCTTAATAAGTGATCTATGGACTGGGAACAATAAAAAGCCAGATGCCATGGAGACGTATGAACAGAGAAGGTAAAAAAAGACAGAGAAAATAAATCCACAGCTACATATTCAGCTCTGTGGGAATGCATCAAAGTCAAATTTCCTCTGTCTCTTTGGTCATTTACACGCACACACCCACACACCTCCACAGACTCCTCAGAGGCATACAGCTGATCCCCGTAAGAGTCTGATTAAATGAAAAGTGTGATCCCCATTTCTCCATCCCAGGGTCAATGAATACCAATAAGAGACAGATATCACAGTCCTTGGTGTGTGTGTGTGTGTGTGTGTGTGTCCACAGGCAGGTGTGAGTGTGAATGCTGGACATTGGCTGTCAGCAGATATTAACACAGGCTCGTCAAAGCAGAAGAGTGCAGAAGGTGTGGAACCTCAAGCTGGGTTAAGTAATTGGATTCTTGTTCAATAAAAGCCAGGCTGAGAGTGGGTTTGCATCTGTGTATGAGGGAAAGGTAAGCAGGCAGGCATACATTAATGGGAAGTAATAATTATTTTGTGTGGGACTAGATGGTTTGTTTTTGGGTGTTGAAGAGCGCCATGCTGATCCTCTGAAAATAAAATGGGATTGTGGTTTACCCTGATCGTTCGATCCTCTTTTCAAGAGCGAATTTCAGGGAGAACCTTTCAAGTTTGGGCTGTAAGACAACGCCCCAATCTTTGGAGATCTCATTACGTTTTGCAATTCACCTAAATAAACATTTTCAGGCAAGGAGGGCATTAATCACAGAATCAGTTCAGAGGCAGATGGTTACCTTGGAGAGGTAAAAGTTCCAATTCAAAAGTCAATTCATCTCATCAATCCATCCATCTTATTCCAGCTGGGGTCACGTAGGGGGTGCTTGAAAGTCAAATCTTCCAGGGCCGCTGGAACGGGCCATTGAACAGGGGGTGCAGATGAGTTTTTGTTGTTTATTAGGACAAAAAACAAAAAAATCGATGGACTGGCTATACCTGTCCAGGGTCTACCCCGCCTCTCGCCCGTAGACAACTGGAGATAGGGTACTGCGCATTGGGGCTTACAGTGGCGCTGGATGTTGGAGTTTGTTCTGAAATCAAGGGTTTTAGACTGGTTCATTCTCTCTATTCTTTCATTGTCGCTTGTGTCCTTTGGGCAAGACACATCACACCCTCATTGTCTACTGATGGGTGTGTGTCAGAGGGCCCGGTATCAGTAGTACGGCTCCTGTCAGGGAGCCCCAGCAGCTTGCTGTGGCTACTAAATGTAGTTTGCAAATTATCAGTGTGTGCGGAATGGGGTGAATGAATGTGTAAGCGCTGGTCAAGTCTCCTTGATTCTGAAAAAAAGGCGCTTATATAAGTACAGGACATTTACCATAGCATTCACTGGCTGACCGACTCTTGCACGGGAAGACAGAATGGATGAACTTCAAAGACCTCTGGAACCCATAGGCCTGGGTTTTAAAACGCGAGAGGAAAATAAAATTGGTAAATAGATTGAGATTTACTACTTTATTGTTGTCATTTAGACTTCAGTTCACGCAACCAGGGTCTGTAAAGCACAGACATCATCAGTTCTCAGGTGAATATCGGCGCTGGCTTAATCAAACTTCTCACAATAACACTATAATAATTAGACCCTGCAACTAATGATTATTTTGCAAATCAGTTAATTTGTCGATTATATTAATCTATTACTAATAGGATAGCAAAAAGGTTCCTTTAAGAAAACTTTTCATGAAATCAAACCACGTGTGACTAAGACAGGTCTGCTCAGTGGTACAGTGGGATAAGCAATGCTGCCCTGCAGCAAAAAGGTTCTGGGTTAGATTCCCAGCCCGGGGTCTTTCTGCATGGAGTTTGCATGTTCCCCTAAGCATGCGTGGGTTCTCTCAGGGTACTCCAGCTTTCTCCTGCAGTCCAAAAACGTGACTGTTCAAAATGACCCACAACCAGTGGCGGTTGTCCAATAGAGGGCGCTAGGGTGCCACCCTACTAGCTCAATGAGCTTGATTAAGACATCAATAAATCTAATAAAAATGTAAGTATGAAATTTAGCGACGTATTTCGAAATTGGGGAGCAAAAATCTTTGCGCATAGACACTGGTTAAAAGTCGTCCATGCGCAGCAGCTCCACCACCTCCAACTTCAGCGCTAACGTCAGTCATCTCTTAGAAAGTGCGGCTGATCAACAGGTTTATAGAAATATTTAGCAACAAGGCTCGGCTAACTGCATGCAGCAAGGCTGAAGGCTTTATCCTGTTTCCTGCCTCACATTTTCAAACATCGGACGATCTGTTAAGCATTACGATAGAAGTACGTAGCTAGCACTGATTTAATGCACTTTTCAGAAAACAATTTTGGATGTTCTTGTTTGATGTTGGTGTTCATGTGTAAATATACTGGTGTGATCCCTTAGTATCCCATTTGATGGTTTTTGGTATTGATAGTGATAAGCTTGCTTCAACGCATCCCTACTACAGTTCATGAGGCTTCATGTAAACATGTCACCACCTACTGCAGTGGAAAGCAGAACTACAGTTTGTAATAAAATCAGTATTTTTTTTTTTTGCAACTGTTTTTTTCTAGTTTTCATGTTTCCTTGAAATTATCATTGGAATTTGGTGTGTATAATACCAATCTTTTTGTGTAAGTTTTTTAAGTGTAGCACATTTCTTAGAACACTCATTAAGGTGAACCGTTTTTTCTGCCATTTTAGTGAAATAAACTCAAGCAGACAGTGATAGTGATTGTGCACATTGGGTAAATGATAGAGCAAAATGAAAGGTATTAGTCATTTTTACTCAAACATGATAGTTTTTCCACGTTTTTGTTTTAATCAGGTTGGAAGTTGTGTTCAACCAATCTTTTGGCTAAACCAACCTAATTTACCCAATCTATATTTTTACTGGCAAGCAAAATGCAAATTAGTCTCATCAGCCAAAATAATTAAGTTTAATCGAAATTTTCAAAAGTCAAAGACAGGACTTGAACCATCAACCTCTAGAGTGGGAACCTGTTTCTTACAGCTGACGCCACCTATGTAGCTGATCTCACTTAGGAGAAAATACTTCTTAACGCTGACGTGTTAACGCAGGCTTTGTCCGGTGGTTTGCTCAAATTTTGATAATTACATTGTTTATTCCAACCAAATATATAAACTAGATTGGTTGTTTTTCAACCAATCTATTCTCCTCTAGAATCTATCCAAACTTTATCCAGCTGAGAGCAACCTCTCCTCCAAACTCCCACATCTTGACTGAACACTGAGGCTGTTTAGATACTGCCTTTCAAAATTTTTGCGCATTCTGAACCACTCTCCCGAAGCGGTTTCACGGTAACAAGGCCTCGGACGTCATCAATTTTGGCCCCTCCTCTAAATGAATCACACCTCGACACGCGCTTTGGGGAAACGCCTCCATCCATTACTTGACACACGCCTCGAAGCCTCGGCTCATCTCATAACATCACTAGTTTTTGGTATACGTCTGTTTTGAAGTTATAGCTCCTCCTGGAGAAAACTCCACCAGCCGCCACTGCCCCTCACATAATCTTTGTATATATTCACTGCACATCAAAGTGTCCAGATTTCACACACAAGCTCATGACCCCAAATGAGGAAAAGTCACAAATTTTCATAAAAATCAAATTAGGATAAGCACAAAAAGCTAAGTATTCCTCCTAATGTCAAAAAGGTGGGAAACATCTGTTACGACCTTGCAAATGACTGTGAAGTCTACAAATAGAATCTTTATGAAGCTGCAGGAAGAAACCTTCGTTTAAAGGAAGCTGCAGGAGTCATTTCAGTGCTTTGCCTCTAGTCATGTGAAGGACGGAGCAAAATATTAAAGAAGGTATTCATGTTAGAGGAAACCAAAATGAACCTTTTTTTGTAATTTATCCAACACACAATCTTCTGGAGGGTGAATAGAGTCTAGCAAATGATCCTGAACACATCATGCCAAACCATAAAACGCAGTGGTCGCAGCTTCCTGCTGTGGTGTTTTATATTTTTCTGTAGCAGTTCAAAGAACAGAGAAGGTGGATCGAGCTAAATTAGAGGCAATTGTGGAAGATAATATGTTAAAGCCTGGAAAATGCATGAGGCACTGTTTGTGAAGTTTCAGCTTCCCTTAACCCTTTATAGGAGCAAGTTAGTGTTTTTCATCACTTGCAGCATACCCCTCATAAAATGGAGTCCCCCGCCCTTTACTCAGTGAGGTCTAGATGCATTAGATCTATATATCCAGCCATTCAAAAAAGATGCTATATGCTATACATCTGCACATCTTATTTTGGCCTTTAACCAATTAGATGAACCCTTCAATGATATATTACCTACTGTAAATTAAGTTAAAAAAAATAAGTTAACAAGTCAAGAAAAAAGGTAAAAAGCTATTTGAAAAGCTCAAAAGTTAATATAAGCTTGGTTAACAATTATATTTAGGTTTTATAAAACAAAAAAAAAAATATTAATCCAGCATTAATGCCAACTAAAGTTATATTGGACCAAATAAAATGTGTTTCTTTTTGACTTTGTTTATCATTAATTCTCATAGGAAGCACTTTGTTTTTTTTTCTTAATATATTCATGCAAGTTTTTGAGGTTATTACATTCACACAGTAATTTTTCTTTTTGTGATCAAAAAATATTAATATTTTTGAATGTTACAAAGGTAGTAAGGTTCTTGTTCTGGATTCCAATTACGTTATTTGACGCTATGATTTTCAAAAGTATTTCACCGAAATATAGAGTCTGGATGATTTAAAACATTGACAAATTACTGCGTAGCCATGGGAGAAGGGGAGAAGACGAAGGAGAAAAAGAGAGCAGAGAAAGTGTGGACTGCTGGAAGAAACTGTCTGCGGTGAACTGGTGAAAAGAAAAGTGAAATGAAAAGCGTGCTCAAAGATGACCCTGCACATTTAGGAGGATGTTTGGCTCAACCTGCTAGCCTGAGGACCATCCTGATCTCTCAAGCGAGCTTTCAAGATTTCCTCGCTAATCAGTCTGGAGACTCTCCTCCGTTGAAGAAAATTTTGAGCCATTCACAGAACGAACGTCCAATCAGCGCCGGCTTTGGAGGCGTGGTTGAGGTGTGACGTTAACGAGGCCGCTACAGTTCAGTCTAAAGAACATGGTTGCTTCAGCCGATATGAAACTAGCGTTATGCGCGGGCTATCGAAAGCAAGTTTTATCCGAATTACAGAAAGTATTTTTCACTGAAAGAAGATGTTTTGCTCTTCTCCCCACTGGTGGTCCGCAAGAGTAGCCTGGCTGTTAGTACGCCATATGCTTCGCGTTGATCTTATTGGTTTTTATCTGGCCCGCCTATCACCAACATAGGCCAATCAGCTTAACCAGTATTTTCGCCTTCCCAAAATTACTTCAGCGTGTCGTTTCCAGATGGATATGCGGAGCAAATCCATCTGGCATGGAGTCAGGTTATCAACCTGCGTTGCTGTGAAGCAGGATTCTTCACCATGAACAGAATCAACAATAAATCTGGATCCAGGCTCTCAAAATGAGCTCCTTGATGATATGTGCTTTGAGGAATGGCTTAGTCTCCATTCAAACCCAGGTTTAAAAAGCCTCAGCAGGGCAGCCTCCCCAAAGCCCACCGCTGCCAACATTAAGATAGAAAAGAAAGAAAATAACAAACCAGTTCAGGTTTTATAAAAATATGTGGTAATCAGAAATTGTATATTTATCAAACCCTTTAACTTAATTGTTGTTCCTTACTTCAAAATCACTTTCGATTTTAAGATGGAAACATTTTCTATTTTTCTTTTATATATTTTTAATAATAAAAATTCAGTGTATAACATGGATGCATAAACGCTCCTCATTTTATTTCAGTGTTAAATTCTGTTTAAAGTAACAGATTATAATTAAAAATGTATATTCTCCGGAACTGGTTGATGATTTTCTTTTTATTTGGACCCCACTAATTTTTTATAGGTACCCCCGGTATAAAGACAAGAAAAAAAAAAAAAACGTAAAAAGAAAATCTAGAAAAACAAATTTATTAAATGTTATAATTCCACAATACTTTCTAGTCACTCGTCCTACAATATATTGTGGCTAACATGAAAAAAAGCTTTTTTAAGGTTTGGTGATGCTTTCCAACTGACTGCAAAACCACAGCAAAAAATTTATAAAAAAAACAAAAAAAAGACACAGCTATATTTCTTTTCCTTTGAACGGCTCCAGGATTTCATCCCTAGGACAGATTTAAAAATGTCAATAAAGTTGCTTCCTTTTTTCCCTTATTTAAGCACTGAGCCCAGGCCTTGCTCCGCTGCTCTCTGGGAGCTCCATCCCAGTCTGAATACCAGATGGATCATGAGGTTTCTTTAGCATGTCCCAGTCCAGCCCAACGCCTCCTTCCCAGCAGTGGCTCATGGTTTCTTCATTCCCACAGCAGCAGTCACAGGTGGTGTTGCTGTGAGGTCTCTGGTTCACCTAACTCGTGCCTGTGGGTGTGAAGGACCTGCAGGCTGCCCTCCAGGCCTACTGATATTCACATGCTGTCATGGAGGATGAGGCCATTTCCCCCAGGATAGAACTAATTCTGGTTATTCGTGTCTCGGACTTTATTCCTTCAGTTACTGTCCAAAAACTGTGACCTCAGGTGAGGGTGAGTACAGAGACTTGAGAGGTGGGAAATTAAAATTGGGCTTCCTGTCTTTCCTGCCTGTCCACAAACCAACTGCTACAGACGCTGTTCCCGCCTGACAGCAGACGGTTTCTAGAAGACTATCCTTGTGTAAAATGTCAGAGAACAGGTTAGCATCTTCATGGATGGAAAATGGAAAAATATTCATTCTGGACTCTGGAGTAATGCCAGATATTGATTCATTAGTTGCAGAAATCATTCCCATCTTCAAGCACCGATTGCAAAGGAGACAACATGGAAAAATTCAAACATGACTTATTCTTTTCCTCGGCTATAACATCAGCCATACTTAATGAAAATTCTTCAGAAAGCACACTTATAAAGGTCTCTTATCCAACATTATGTTTGCTAAAGCCAATAAATCAACTTGACATTTGCTTCTTTGTGTGTTCTTAGTGCTAACTTACACTCTAGCTGTGAGTCCCTAATACCCCTTTTGACATTACTTGATACTGCAGTATCTTTTAAGAAACTGTATTAATTAAATCTTTGAAATATCTCCAAAGATTCTTCTTTTTCTTTTGCTTCTTTTAAAAATAAATGTGTGCGCTTGCTGCAAAAATGAAACACAGCTCACTGTAAGTACTTTACATTACTTCAAGGACATTCAGACACATTTTTCTACCTTGGAAGATTAAGTACTGCTTGTTAAATAAATACATCTATTCATTGGATTTTACAGAATTTTTAAATACGCCTCGTTTGGACTTATTTTGGGAACAATGCAAACTGAGAAAACAATATATTTTTTTATCCATATCTGAATTTTAAAGTTTTCATCTCTGAAGTACAGCCGAACTACAAATGTAGGTTTATCTTTAATTTAAAGCAGATGTCATCTCAAATAGACAGAATACTGTTATACAATTAAATAGTGAAAGCATTAGTATGCATCATTTTCTATATCTATAGGTTTATTATCTGAGTGACTGTAAAAACTACAGTCACTCAGATAATTACAGAGTTACAGTCACATAGCATCCATAACTTACACGTAGTACCCATACCAGGGTTCCTACAGCATAAGAAAGTTAAATTCAAGACTTTTTAATGCCACTTGGAATAAAAATGTAAGACCAAATTTACAAGAAACACAAGAAAAACCAGCTTGCGACAACTTAACCCCAAAGGTTTATTTTAACATAAACCACTGCACTAATGTTTCAAATGTTGAAAAGCTTCCCATACAGGAAGAAGAAAGCTAAAACACACAAATGACAGATATATTTTTAACAATTATTTAACTGAATTCACAAACTTTGTTTTAGCAGGGAACAAAACAAATCAGTTTTAAAGCCACAACATAACCAGTGCTAAGTCTTTTTTGCAGCTATTTTTCTTTTGTATGGTTTTCTTAGTATGTTTGATTTGGTGATAAGTGGAGGCGTTGCAGAGACAAGGGTGGAACTAAACTGAGAAATACCGCTGTTTCTCGGTAACTCCATTTTGACGCTTTGTGTTTCGCGGCCGCATAAAAGCGACTCCACTGCCTTAATTCCCATCGCGTTCTGAGCTTGAATGACTTCTTGCACTAAATTCACTGAGCCTCATGTATGTTCCCTGGTTTTAGCCATGGAGAAAACTCTCTGGCTGGAGACAATTTTGGTTACATTTACACTTGATCAGTATTTTTCAGACCAAAATTTAATGGAGCATCTCCCAAATGTCCCGGCAGCAACAACGCTTTAGTGGTTCCGCTATCGGGACGGAACCAATAATGGCGAGCCGTTATTTTTTTTTAAATAAAAAGTTTTTTTTTTCAATTTTAATGTTTTATTTAGATTACAAAAATAAATCATAGTAAAAATAATCCTATTTATGATGTTTTAAAAAATAAGACCTACAAAAGAATAATTTAAGACATTTTAATACCAATTAAGGCCTTAGTTTTATTTTGTAGAATTCAATGCGTTTTAAGACTTTTTAAGGACCTGCGGGAACCCTGCCATACTATATTTGCAGGCTATTGGACATCGTTTTTATATATTTTTTCCAATCAAAAAAGAATTAAATTAACATTAAACACTTGAAAAATTTGTGATCTTGTCACTGATGACTGGCCTGATTACTCATTTTATTCACCTGCCTCGCTCTGCTAAGTTCTCATTACCCTTCATCTGATCCACCTGCTTCAGCCTCTATTTAACCAGCCTTCAACCAATCATCAGTGCCAGAGTATTAGAGCCTTTGGTGAGAGTTCTCTAGCGTACATGAGTGTTTTATATTATCTGATTGCCTGACAGTACAAACAAATCTACTGAAAATCTTCCATCTGGACTAATTTTGGGGGTTAATGCCTCTTATACCTGTTACAGACGTAACATGGGGGCTGTTCAGAAAGCACCCGGTGACAGAACACTGGCGCTTGAGACTCCGGAGGCATTGGTCTTATGAAACAGAAGCGGGAAGCAGATCATCAAACCAACAAAGTCGTCTTGTTACCTAAAAAGTTTAACCCAACTACAGAAAAATGAAAGTAATAAACTCACCGTTGAGTTAGCGTTAGCTTGCATGACCGGCTCCGCCAACGCTTCGGTTTTCAAAGTATGGCACGCGCCACAAGCGCCATGCCGCCACGCGACTAAGAAACCATCAGCGATTGGTTGTGGCGTGTTGACTTTTCACAATCCATTGCTAACGCCTGTGACCTGAAGTAACCCTTCCATTTTACACTGAATTTAGACGCCGAATTTAAGACCGCTGAATCTCTTTGGCGAGGCTGAATATATTGAGTTTGAATTTTGAAAGGTTGATTTTTTTTTTATATGCAGATTTTTTTAACACTGAAACATTAAACTGAAAAATAAATATTGAAAATGTAATCACTTTGAAATAAATGTGAATTTTTAGCTTGAAGAGAAAATAACAAATGAAATTTCAACTGCAAAAAAATAATGACAAATGAATTTTTTCAGGTGTAAAAAAATAAATTGAATATATTTTAACACTGAAACAGAAAGTACAAACATACAATATTTAAATTTCAGTAGCATTTTTTATTCAAATCCCAGAGACACAGATTTACTTCCATACGTTTTTACCAAAGGTGTGTAAACATTTGTGAGTTACTGTACTGCAGCACCTTCCAGATGGCTCAAAACATCATTTTAGCTCAGTAAAGAACAGCTGTCTGTCTCTAGAGCTAAAATAGCCCTGGCAGATGACTGGAGATGGTGCTATCATATTTTTTTTACCATTCAGACATTTCCTCTAACTTTTTAATTTACCCTCCAGTATACCCATCCTGCTGTATTCCTCCTGTATATAAAATTACACAACAAAAGCACCTAGAATAAGGTGTCTGTCTGTTTCCTCTCCTTTCTTTGTCACAAGCACAAAAGAGCTACACACTCGCTCCTTGTTTCCCGACCAACCCGCTTCACCCGTTTGACGCACTCTATTTTAGTGTCCTTGGAAAGCTAAATGGTGTGAAGTTGAGTGTTGGTCCATCTGTCCCCTAGGTATTTGGAAGGATGAAAAAGAGGGTGAGTATTGGGAGGAACAGGGGGTGGGGAGGGTTGGAAGAAGAAAAAGGAAAGGGAAGGATTGGGGTCAAGACCATTAATATGAATCACCAGCAGAACCCCACAGCGGTTCCATCTGTGGCTGTACAGCACCCAGAAACAATTTACAGTGCAGACAATGAGACAGTTAAAGGTGAATGGGTGCAGAAAATATCTATGCATGAATTCGTGACAGATTCAGCACATGTTAAAGATTTCCATTACATTGCTCTCTGCTCTCCATTATTGTGCTGAAGACAGTAAAGTGCGAAGTACTGTGTATAAATCAAACGTTGCTATGTTCCTTTGCAGTTTTCTAATTGTTTGCACAATTCAACTTTCAACAGAGGCAGAGGAAAGACAGTTGAAAGGGTCATGGGATGGTAGTCCATTTTTGATAAAACAGTGGGAAGTGGAAATGGTAGATCATTACAGTTTAGAATGCAAATATTCTCTCTTTATGGATACTTATAAAAAAAATCAGAAAAACTGAAGAGGTACAAAACTCAGAGACCTCTTTGTCTTATTTTCTACTGAACCATTCTCTCTTTCACACACGAACACCCACATACCCACGCGTTGTATCTGGTTATCCTAACGAGCGCTGTTTCTCAATTCACAAGAACACAACTACACACTACAGATTTGTGTCCTCGCCATGTAAGAAGGAAACACAGGAAAGTCTGGACTCTGGGAGAATGGGAGCATGCGGCATACACTGCAAAAACGATCTAGAAGCCAAATAAAGTACTTCCTTAATTAAGTGTATTCACCCTTAACGGAGTAGAGTAGGTATATGAGAAAGTTTGCCAATGCAATGAGTACTTTACCTCTTCCTGAAATAAGAGATAATTAGATAAAATGCACTGGAAAAAAAAGTTGATGCAATAGTGTTTTCTCATTTTAAGTGTAAATGTCTTGGAGCCATCTGGCAGAATGTGTCTTTTACCTCCTTAATTCAAGAGCATTGTCACTCATTTTAAGAAAAAAAATTCGGTCTTTAGATTTAGATTTTTGTAGTGTAAATATAAGTGCATTTTCACCTCCCTCCTGTTATTAATGGTCTCCAAATAATAAATTTTAATTCTTATCTTTTTCATTTAGTGGGAGAATAATAATTAACCACAGTCAGATAAACCTAAATTAAATGAATATTTTGGCAAAATGAAACAGAAAACCTCCATCAGAGCCAGCGGTCTGAGCCTAGAACCATGTTTTAACCCAAACCATGAACAATAACCGACTAACTCTAAACTTAACCTAAACTCTTTTCACATCTGAGTCCCTTTAAGTCCCCACGAAGTACTATATTCCTGGGAAAATGGCCTTGCACAGACCCAAGGTAAAAAAATGCATGGCAACAACCACAACACTAATGCTCATGCAGTACCCACACACACTACTGAGACCTTAGTTCTATTTGTATGATAAAATAATCTTGAAATCATGTACTGCTGAAACTGAAAATGACTCCGTTTTGACTCAATTACTATACTGTTAAATTCGCAACTTGGAAAGTTGGATCATCTATACTCTTATGGTGATTCCATAAAAAAAAATCTCTTTGAAGCAAAGTGTGAAATAATTAATCAATAAAAAAAAACTGACATCATTGTCCATCTGTTTTTCTGAGCAGCGTTTGGAGATTACTTCTGTTTAAATGGCCTCTGGCTTCAAGTGCAGCAGACCTCACAGGAGGAAAGAAAATTGGCATAATAAGAATTTGGAATTGTGTGCTCCTTCGTGCAATAAAAAGCTTCTTGAAGCCAATTTGTGATTAATAAATCTTTTTCCTTTCCGCGGCCACAATTTAGATGGCCTCAGTGGAGCTGAGGATCATTTTAAGGACATCTATGAAGATCGGCTTCACTTCTTCATCAATCCTTATAGGGTTGATTCACATTTTGATGCCCAGTTAGTGTAGCTGTAGTTTCATGTTTACTTAAGAAACCTTCAAACCGCACAATGACTTATCGCACTGGTGATTTTAAATCTAATCATCCATTTTAAAATCTTCAAGTCTCCCTTTAGCCTAGTCTAAATTCAGGCTTGCTAGACGAGGAAACAGATACGAGGTTCTACGCCACCCATGCGAAGGAACACAAAGCTGATTTTATGAAGCTGGGTCTGAAATTTCCCTGACAGCTGAAATTTCCTGATTACGGAGGCTGACTCGTAAGGAGATGATGCGGTCTGCTCATCGCGCTCTTTGTCATCTGAGAAATGAGCCAGAATCTGAACCGAGTGCAAGCCGTACTGATGAACTAGTATTTCCATGTTAGAGCGGTTCCCGTGGGTTGTATCCCGGCGCGGTCCGGCTCAGCTTTACAATCACGTCAGTTATCTCAGTTACCGTGCGTTTCGGACTCGATCTCGGTACGGTTTCAAAAATGCTAGGTTAAAACCCAGCTATAGAAAGTGTTTTTGGATCATTGCTTCTGTAATCCCCTTCCTGTAGGTCTAACTCTCTCCCCTTGAATCCCCATTAACACCGAGCCCTGGTTCTGCCAGAGGGTTCTGTCTCAATGGGAGTTTTTCCTCACCTCCACTGCTGCTACATGCTGCTCCCGTGATTGATGTAGATGGCAATGATAGTAATGGCAAGCAAGGATTCTACTGTCCGAAATCCAGTTTGTGTGGTCTGTTGTTTGTGTTTACTTCCCCCCCACCACCAGGCCCTGTCCTTGTTGGTCCTCCCTGCACACATGCGTCTTGTTGGATCATTACTGAGGACTTCTTAGCGGTGGACTGTCCTGCGCCGAGGCCAGAGTGTTTGCCAGTTTTGGGTACTCTAGCCATGCTGAGATTCTGGAGTCTAACCTGAGTCTTTTGTTGCTGAGCTAACTTTTGTTTTGTCTTTTGCCTTTAGGCGGGAAGCCATCCTGCAAGCTGGATGTTTGGCCTTCTTCCCCTGGAAGGACTGTTTTGTGTTTCACACTGAGCGGGGGTAACCTCCAAGTTCTCTCGGGATTCCAAGTAGCAGTCCGTTCTATTGCTCCTTCGCTACATATGTCTACCTGTCCACTCTCCAAGGGGGTCCCTCTTCTCTGGATCAACCCGCGGTAGATTTCAAAGCGAGATAAGAACCCCCCCAGGCGTGACTCCCTCACTAGCATCGATACCTTCCCGGCATCCAGGATTCCCACGTTCCCTGAACTAATCTTTGTGATATCCTCTCCAGACTTTCACAGTTCCTGTTCACCGGCCCTCTGAGTTCCAGATCCAACCCACCTCTACCCATACCTCCAATAAACCTGTTTAACTTTTTGCCCTGCTCTCTGAGTGGTTCTCTGCATTTTGGGTCGGACCTCTTAAACACATCATGACATCTACTTTATCCAGATGTTCATATAATCCAGGAGGAACATTTTCCTTCAAAGTCAATGATTTAAAGCCATCCATTGGTTTTCCTTAGATAGAAAACTTTTAACCAAACTGACTCTATGATCTAATTGAATTGTCTCTGTGAAGTGCCTTAAAATGACATGTAGGAAAAAAGTGGAAATAGATACCAGCTTTTCTCAGATATAAATAGACACTAAAATAAAGTTGTTACTGGCATGACTTAAACTGCAATTTACAAAGTGGATTACTCCACTACTCTGGTACCGATTAATTGTTTTGGCATAATGTTGCTTTGATCTAGCTTTAAACTAGCAGTTCGTGCCCCCATTGTGAAAGATACCCCCATAATTAAATTATGTATGTATATTTAGCTTCAATTTTTTTTATTTACTCTAAGCCTAAAATGATTTTATCCGATTTGTACTGCTTCAGCTCAGCTTAGATCACATGCTCTTAGCATTACAATTAATCTTCTTTCACCAAAAAAAAAGTGTCTTACTTAGGACAAGAATTTCAATTAAAGATTCCGTCATCATATTAAAGATAGCCTACTAATCCCCGCTGTGCTCCAGTGCTTTTACAATTTGGGGGATGACTTGTTTTCTGTTTTATCTTAATTTTAATGGATGGGTGAGATCAATTTTAAAAGTCATAATGTGTATTTTAAATGCAGAGAACATTGCGCTATGCTGTTAGCAAGTGCTAACCCAGAAATCTTTGTAAGCTTAAAGGTTTAGATAATTAATAACATTAACTTACACCTCAGATTTACCTACATTCAGTTATTGGTCTTTTTATAGTTTACTTCATGGTAATACTGAAAGGTTTTTGGTTATTATTGTGAAAGCTGTTCTAATCACAGTAATAACAAATAGGATTGAATGGGAAAATAGATTTATTGCATGTAGATATCAGTAGTTGTATTGCGTAATACAATGGAGCCAAATCATGTTTGCATCAGGAAGGGCATCCATTATAAAAAAGTCTGAGAGCAAGTCTTAATGACCTGATGTAGGTAAACTATGCAGATAGGCTCAGCATAAAGGAAACAAAAATCAATGAGTCATTAGGGTGACTCAAACATGCTAAATACAAAAAAAAAATGTCAGGATACGTTTGAATATAACTCATATCTGAAAACAGAGAATCAGCTACTCTATTAGATATGAGGGAAGACAGATACATGTTGGACAGTAATGGAATGGTCAGATCTACTAGGATCTGAGGCAGAGGAAAAGCAAAGACAGGTTTTGTACAAATGGAAAAGGATGAGGGGAGCTTTGTTTTACAGAGAAGGTTGATTCGATGGGAGAAAAGGATCAGTTTGAGGGAATCTTAAGGGAAAAGTCCGGTCAGCAAAAATGATCAATGGATCATTGTTTCATACCTACAACTAATATGTTTGCTGTGTTTTAAAGAATGTAGTGTTAATCAGTAAAAAATATAACCAATCATTTATATTTTATAATATAAAATATTGAACCCCAGTGGGCCTCAGCAGATGGTCAGCTCACACTGAGCCTGGTTCTGCTGGAGTGTTTCCTTCCTGTTAGTGTTGAGTTTTTCCTCTCCTCTCCACTGTCGCTAAGCAAGCATGCTTAGTGTGTGAGAGGAATTGCTGAAGAGTCAATGAGTCGATGCAATCAGCTGGTTTTCCTAGATAGAAATCTTTGAATCACTTTGTACGATCTGGTGAGCTGTAAAGTGCCTTGAGATGACATGTGTTGTGAATTGGCGCTTATAGAAATAAACTGGATTGAGTTGAATTGAATATATATATATATATATATATATATATATATATATAGATATATATTATAACTTCTTCTGTCAGTGATGTCAAGGTGCAGTAGGCCTACCCGGGCTACAAGCAAGCTAAACGTCGGGAACTACTTAGACACATCTGTAATCAACAACAATATTGAAGATTTCCAGAGGACTTCACCATTGAAATTACACCAGAGCTATAGTGAATTGTCAATGCCCACCTGCATGGCAGCTGGATGCTGGAATACACTGGGCAAGTGAAAAAAAGAAAGTTATCTTTTTGATTCCTGATCCTCCACGGACGGTTGGTCGTTGGATCATTAAACTTGAAGAGGAGGATTTACATCAAACCCTGGCCAGAGAAAAACCCGTAATATGTAGCCAACATTTGGAAGAAGAATGTTTTCGGGTAAGATGACTTGGATAATGAAGGCTACAGACAAACACCCGATACACTGGGACTTGATCACAGCCGATACCGCACCTGACGTCACAAAACCAGTAGGTGGCAGTAGTGTTTTGCTTCCATGGATGCGCCTCCAGTAAAGCACATTCACATGAAAAATACTCTTTAATTAAAACACTTGTCATTTATTGAATAGCATGTAATAATTTCATATTGAAATTATTTTCAAAAGCTTGCTTTTGTTTCAGTCACTTTTCCTTTAAAGACCACAGCTGACTGAAGGGCACTGGAAATGTATTAAAAACATACGGTTACTAACAAAGTGTCAGAACTACATATGGAAGGGTTGTTAACAAGTATTATAAATTAGCATAATTTAAATAACCTGATTGACATGTTTATCGTTGTGCTGCATTTCTTTTTATACTTTAAGACCAACATTTCTCCTTTCCCTTTATAAAATGAATGAGAGCAATTTTCTGCCGCTCATAAAAGGTCATGTTCTGGTGTTCTGGACCAACATGCAGACAAATGCTACAAAGCAGCACGATAGAGAGTGAGAATTTAATGAAGTATTAATAGCAGGTAAACAAAGACACAGGCACAGCGACATGGAGCAGAACTGAGGACCCGATAAATACTGACAGCTAACTAAAAGCTTAGAAAGGAACAAAACAGATGTGGACAATTGAACAAATGAGGAAACACAGGTGTGTGGATTCTACTATTTATCTCAAGGGTCTGACTGAGGGGGGACTGATAAAACATGGGAAATAAATAGGAAAACAAACTAGGAGAACCTATCGGAAAGTACAGAAATAATGACTAGAGAAAGTAAAGACAAAACCAACTAAAACACAAAGAAATTCCACTTTTCCCTGCTGATATTATCCTGCTACACTTATTTCTGATAGTCAAAATATATTTAGTTTCACACAGACTCGCTTTTCATTCACTTCTCCCATTTAATGACTTGTGGTTTGTAGGGAATTTATATGCTGAATCAAATTGTTTTATTCATGTTTTAGAATTATAAAAAAGTCACTGGAGTGTCATCAGAGACAGTTAGACTCATGTTGTGTAATCCATAAAGAGAATTAACTTTGAAACTTGGAGTCTAGTGCCAGAACCAATGTTTTTAGACGTTTATCTACTGTCTAGACGGCCTGACGTTGTAAAGGCAAGGCAAAGGCAAGGCAAATTTATTTGTATAGCACAATTCAGTACAGTATACGAGTGCAAAAGTGCTTTGCATGATTAAAATATATGGGAAAATAAAAACAGAATCAAAGCAAGTAGGAAAAAAAAAAAATGCAGACCCAAATAATGGCAAGTCTTTACACCAGCTTCTGTCAACCCTGTTGGACTTTATAGGTCCCGGACCTATTTATTTCAAACATGAACGTTTTGATCTTGCAGGTTTTTTCAAACCACAAGATCCCTGATCTTGACACCACAAGATTCCTGATCTTGACACAATATTATACCCACAAGATCCCTGATCTTGACACCACAAGATTCCTGATCTTGACACCACAAGATTCCTGATCTTGACACAATATGATACCCACAAGATCCCTGATCTTGACACCACAAGATCCCTGATCTTGACACCACAAGATTCCTGATCTTGACACAATATTATTGACACAAGATACCTGATCTTGACACCACAAGATCCCTGATCTTGACACAATATGATACCCACAAGATCCCTGATCTTGACACCCCACAAGATCCCTGATCTTGACACAATATTATACCCACAAGATCCCTGATCTTGACACAATATTATACCCACAAGATCCCTGATCGTGACACAATATGATTCCCACAAATCTCTGATCTTGACACCACAAGATCCCTGATCTTAATACAATATGATAACCACAAGATCCCTGATCTTGACACAATATGATACCCACAAGATCCCTGATCTTGACACAATATGATACCCACAAGATCCCTGATCTTGACACAATATGATTCCCACAAATCTCTGATCTTGACACCACAAGATCCCTGATCTTGATACAATATGATAACCACAAGATCCCTGATCTTGACACAATATGATACCCACAAGATCCCTGATCTTGACACAATATGATACCCACAAGATCCCTGATCTTGACACAATATTATACCCACAAGATCCCTGATCTTGACACAATATGATTCCCACAAATCTCTGATCTCTGACACCACAAGATCCCTGATCTTGATACAATATGACTAACCACAAGATCCTGATCTTGACACAATATGATACCCACAAGATCCCTGATCTTGACACAATATTATACCCACAAGATCCTGATCTTGACACAATTATTAGGCCCACAAGATACCTGATCTTGATAACTACAAGATCCCTGATCTTGACACAATATGATACCCACAAGATCCCTGATCTTGACACAATATGATTCCCACAAATCTCTGATCTTGACACCACAAGATCTCTGATCTTGACACAAGATTATACCCACAAGATGCTTTTGGCCCAAACATAAAATTATGGCTCCATGACATTAAGCCTGATCTTGCGACATTACAATTCACCGCAAATCTCTGATCTTGACACCACAAGATCCCTGATCTAACGAATGTCTGATATCATGAACACTCCCTGATCTTGACACAATATGATTACCCACAAGATCCCTGATCTTGACACAATATGATACCCACAAGATCCTACTCTGAGTCCTCCCCCAGATGACTGAGCTGCTCCCCCTCTCTAAGAGAGAGCCCAGCCACACTACCGAGAAAACTAATATTCCTGGATGGGAAGAGAAACGTCTTCAAACTTGGAAACAAAGTCCAGTGGATTGTTTTTTTTTTCACTTTTTTGGAATGACTCTGACCTGGTTGACTGAGAATCTTCACCAGCATTTAGAAAGAGTATTTCTCAGGCTGAGAATCAAACCCAGGTTCTCTTGCTGCAAGGCTACACACTGTTCCCCTGTGCAGCCTTGGCGAAGCCATTGCCTTAAACAAAACAAACAAATTCAATGACTCAGACAGTACATTACATCTAGAGTTTTGTCAAATAGATGAGAATAAATGTGGAGGCCCATTTATCTTTGAGATATAGAACCTACCATAAGTACCTATGGGTATGATACATATTTACAAAATGTGGGAAAACGCTTGTAGCTGTAAACTGCTTACAGGTAATCTCAAACTGTGTCATAAGTTTTCTCCGTCACCAAAAGAAGAAATAAATGACCTCTTTTAAAGCTTGGATGAAGTTCACAAACTATGAAACAATGTTGTACATCTAGACTAAGTTTAGACCCTTCTCTGTCCTGGATTGTGAAAAAAACATTACTGGGTGTATTTAGAGAAGCTGTCAAAGCTTTCTTTTCGAGACCGTGTTCAATTCCAGGACCAGGCCCCCAAGGGCAGGTGTCTGGGAATTAAAGCTGTCTCGTTCTCTCCCACCCACCTGCCTGCACTGAAACTCACATAATCAAACACCCCTGTTTGCCGTGACCCATCTGGTTTCTCTCTAAGTCTGTGCTTCACAGTGTCTGATATGGGAGCAGAGCTGGTTAGTTGACAAAAATACATTTAATTACCCCCCCAGCAACCTAACTACCTGCCTTCCCAGACGGACGAGCAAAGGGACACACATTTGGAGCGCATGCACACACGATTCGTCTTCAAATCTTTCACCTTGCTTTCTGGCCTTCCTTATGTTTCATCACTCTCCTGCTTCAATAGGTTTATGTAACCATCTTAAGGCGAGGAGAAATTCCACTCTGTTTCAAACATACAGTTCCTGTTCATGCATGAATACACAAAGACATTCACATATGCAGTCCTCAGCCAGGGCTTGTTCAGCAGCAGTTTTCAGGGAATAGGGAGAGGTCAGTCTGGGAAATAGCCTGTCCATCTATTTTAGCCTGTCAAAGTCCTCTCAGAGTGGATTGACTGTGACATGTCTGCTCAACCTACCAATGTGGAGAACTTACAGTAATGGGGCTTAGCTTTGGTGTACAGGTCAGCACATGCAGATTGAGGAGAGCAAAAATGGGTGGCTGGGAGCCTACAATTGGTTCAAAAAAGGCAGTTTTTGAATTACAGACAAAACTGTAAACAGCATATGGAGTCATAGCATGTAATTCCCTTCAGTCCTAACTGCAGTGTTTTGTAAATATCAGTTTATATCATGTTTTCAGTACTTAAGCTCTTCTGTTTGGGTGTAATCTGCATTTTGTTGCCTTGTAACTTGTGACGGATGCCATGACAATAAAGTCGAATCTATTTATGTAGCTGACTCGCTGAGATGACATTTACGAGGTTCGTTTTCTTATACATAAGCACCAGTATTACTGAAGCACAGCTGTTTTAGTATTAACAATATGCTGACATATTAGAGCTACACATAAAACTCTCATATCAATTCGCCACAGTTGCTGAAATAGTTTTTTTTTAACGGGAACTGAGTGCTGTGTGCTCATATGGCTGCACTGTTTTTTCTCAGCTAATATTAGCTATATTAGCTAATATTCCTTGTAGATGTCAGCTGGTAAATGTGATACTATTTTATATCTTTAACCAGTCAAAGAATCGTTGCATTTGATGCAAAGCGTGCAAGTTCATTTGCAGCACAATAATTTTTACTGCCTTTTCTTACTGGGTGAAACATGTGGTTGTATCTTTGGTCTTCATATAGTTTGCATTTTAATTAGACTACAGGAATCAATTTTCAGTTTGTTTAAAAGCTATCCTGACCTGGTAGTCTACTATGATTCAAGGAAGGAGCGACTATGGCGACACATTGCCAATCATTGGCCACCTCTATCAGCTGATGGCTTTACATGATAACAGCATTAGTAACAGCCTTTATCAGGTTGTCCAAGAGACTTTTTGCTCTTTTGGAGCCTGTAAGGCAAGTCAAAGACATACTTTATGAAGTAGTGCCCGGTTTTCTCCCCACGCAAGCTATGTACGACGCCATTCTAATGACTAACGATACAGTGTCCCGTTTCAGGGTTCAGCGTTTGTATGATGGCTTCAAAAAAGCTTTACCAGGTGATTGGGTAAAGGTGGTTAATTCTTCGGAACCGACAGAGTTTTTCTGGCCTGCCAGAAATGTTCTTTGAAAACAGAGGGAAAAGATTGACTCTAGCTGATGCTAAAACTAAGACTTTTTATCATATCCTCTTGCAAGAGATCTCAGTGTGTCCGGTAGCGGTTGCTAAATGGAGGATTAGGCTTCCTACACTAGGAAAGGTCAATATTAACTTAAGGTTATTTTTTTATAAACATTTTCTGATTTAACTTTACACCCAAACCCTATAGAAATCCCACAAACTATGTGCACAACTCCCCCTATATTTTCCATGGTCTCTCCCAGAACCTATAAATGGTGTCTGGACCCCTGGGGAAGCATTTGTCCAAACACCCTGGAGAGAACACAGAAAAGACAGGTAAGTCACTTTCTCAGCACCACAACACTTCCTTTGCACTTACTACTAACAAACTTTACACTGACATTTGCTGCAAGTTTCTAAACAGTAACCTTTGCTTGCTCTAAACTTATCAATTCTCTTTTCCACAGACAACCACCCCAGTTGCTAATGGAGAGCAGCTGTGGAGAGCCTGGAATCCCTTTCTACTTGCTAAATATTAAACCAACCAAAAACTGACCAGTAAATATTTTTAAAAACCTTGTGTGTGCAAACTGTTCTTTATATGCAAATCTATGCTTAAAAAGCAGTGCTAAATAAAGTGTCCTATTGCTAAGCAAGCAGATTTTTTGATAAAGTGCAAAGGCCCCTTTAAAGTGCTACAAGCTATTTACATAAAAAGCTATATACATAAAAATAGTCCCAGGAATGAAGACCTCTTCATTACAGTCCAACACACCTGAATAAAATGGTTGAGTTACCTCCTCAGTATGCAGACAGTTCCTCCAGAGTCCTCTCAACCATTCAATTCAATTCAGTTTATTTCTATAGCGTCAATTCACAACAAGTGATCTCAAGGCACTTTAGAGTTCCCCAGATCATCCATTCAAAGTTTTTTTTATCTAAGGAATACCAGTTGATTGCATGGACTCATTGACTCTTCAGCAATCCCTCACATTAAGCATGCTTGTAGTGACAGTGGAGAGAAAAAAACTCCCTTTGAAAAGGAAGAAACCTCCAGCAGAACCAGGCTCAGTGTGGCTGATTGCATCTGCTGAGGCCCACTGGGGAGTTCAAGGAGACAGAAAGCAGACATAGAAAGAGCATAGATACAAAAAGGCAACTGTCAACCAGCTCCACAGGCGGCCCCGTCCAGGAAACACACAGCCAGGCAGGCGAGCACCGGTAGCCAGCTCCCCATGTCAGAGGATGAAGAGAGCACATCCAGTTAGTCACAGTCAGAGAAACAGGACTACACAGTGGAAAACAGTGCCAAGCTCAACATCTTGAAACAAAGGTGTTGTTGATAATTGTGGGTAATACGGGTCGGGTCCTGGTTTTGAACTCTACGGGTGCGGGAGGATACAGTTTTGAAAAATCAGACCCATACAGGACTCTGCTTCATACCTTAATCACAGAGAAGAGATGACGGCATCTGATCCAATGATAACATTCATACAGTAAAGAACTCACTCAAGTCTAAATGTTTCTGTGATTTGCTCATTATGTGTTCAAATAAAGACTTTATAAGCTGGAATCTAAAGCTCCTAGCATCATCTCTACACTAATTGTTAGCCTCCTTCCTTTAATCGAAACAGGTTCTTTACTTCCCCCGATTTTTTTGCATGGTTTACATTTTTTCAAGCAAAAATAATGGTTCAGATTGGTCTTTTATTAGCATTAGCAAAGCACAGTTAGCACATTGCACAGCTTAAAGTATAATTTCTTAACAATTCTGTCACCAAGCCTATGTTCCTCTTTGAAAGGTCACCTTTACATAAAGGAATTATCTTTAAAAGAAGCCGGCCTGCAGTAGGCTGATTAAGTTATGGGCTGCATGTAGCTTGCCATCTGTAGTTTTAAAAAACAACACTATAAAGGGAGTAAGTGGTGGTGCTTCTTTCGAAACCATAATACCTGTTTAATTCATGACACAATGTGCTTGTTTTGTAAGCAGGTAGAAATTGTAGTTGCCTCCCTTCATCCAGATGATTAATGGCATGCACCAACAAATAGGAGAGGCAGCCCTGCCCAGTTCTATCCTCCGTACAGCTACAGAAAACCTTTCTCACTCACATAATTCCTCCAGCATCTAAAACTTTAAATATTATGGTTGTAATACAGTTTTAAAACCTAGGCCTAGTGTATAAAAAACACCTTGGATGCTATAATCATATATACTTCATGTAATCATGTCAATAAAAAAAAAAACAACAACAATTGAAATGTGATTAAAGTGGGCAATCACCAACACACTTGAGCTCAAAGGGGACATAATTAAAGTTACTTGACCAAAAGGAAAACAAATATAAAAACAAAACTCTATAAAGTGATTTAATGTTCTTTAAGGAACTTGAAAAGTTTTAAAGTAGCAATCCTCACAGTTAAAAAAAAGGGTTAAAAAAAACATGTAATTTAACAAGTAGATGTTGGAGATCGGCCTGTTTTTGACTGTAGGATGTCGTGAACTGTAAAGTGCCTTGAGATGATTTGTTGTGAATTGGCACTATAGAAATAAACGGAATTGCAATTGAATCTTCTTAGTTCTGACAGTACACTGGAAAATCTAAATCTAGATAAGTCATTTTTTTTCTTAAAATAAGTGCATTTCTTCCTAAAATGAGGAGATTAAAGAGACATTTTGCCAATGGAACAAGACAATTTAAGGATTTAAAATAAGAAAACACAATTGCATCTTCTTATTTCAAGTGCATTTCATCTAATTATCTTATTTTATGGGTAAAAAATACTTTCATTCCATTGGCATATTATCAAATTCTACCTATTCAAATTATGGGTAAATACACTTAATTTAAGAAATGTTTACTTATTTCTAGATCATTTTTGCAGTGTATGTGCAAAATTCTGATCAAAATATTCAATTTAAATCAATTCAGTTTATTTATATAGCGCTAAATCCACAACACATGTCATCTCAGAGCACTTTACAGTTCAACCAGATCATAGTCAAATTGATACAAAGTTTTTCTATCTACAGGAAACCAGTTGATTGCATTGACTCATTGATTCAAATACAATCCCTCACACTAAGCATGCTTGTAGCGCCAGTGGAGAGGAAAAACTCCCCTTTAACAGGAAGAAACCTCCAGCAGAACCAGGCTCAGTGTGTGAGGCCATCTGCTGAACGCCGACTGGGGTTCAAGGAGACAGAAGCAGAGACACAAAAAGCAGCTGTAAAAGGCGGCCCCGTCCAGAAAACAAACACAGCCAGGCAGAGGAGCTCGAGCCAGCTCCCATGTCAGAGGATGAAGAGAGCACATCCACTCAGTCACGGTCAGAGAAACAGGACCACACTGGAAAACAGGCCGATCTCCAGCATCTATATCAAAATATTAAGACCAGTTAATAAAACTGGACAAATTTTGTCACTATATCTTAAAAAAGCTCCAAGTCGAGCTTCACAATGGTAAAATAAGAAACTTTTTACAAGAAGCAATTTAATTGAACACCGGCAGATTTAATTCGGTGGAGTTTCTTCAACGATTTGACATTTTTCACAGACTAAAAATTACAAAAAATGTGTCGCTGAGTTTTCACATCAAATTAGTAATTACCTGATTGGCTCTAACCTGATGAGGCTGACCCCGTTAGTCCTGCCTTTGAAATGGAGCTGTATCAACACTTTACCAGACTGATATCAATTCAATTTAAATTCAATTCAATTAAGTTTATTTCTATAGCGCCAAATTCACAACACAAGAATCTCAGGTCACTTTCCAGTTCACCAGATCATCCAGTCAAATTGATACAAAGTGTTCTATCTAAGGAAAACCGGTTGATTGCTTTGACTCATTGACTCAAATACAATCCCTCACACTAAGCATGCTTGTAGGCGACAGTGGAGGAAAAACTCCCTTTAATAGGAAGAAACCTCCAGCAGAACCAGGCTCAGTGTGACCCATCTGCTGAGGCCGACTGGGGTTCAGTCTGGCTGATCAGGCTAAATGCTTCATGGAGTCCGATCAGCGTAAAACTGGTAATCATCCTTTGAGAGGAAACAAAGGTAATACCTGAAAATGCGTTCCCCTATAATTCTCCCCATTATGAAGTATTCTGAATAGTCCCAGCATCCACCGTGTCATACTGCACACAAGTGCTTTGTCGGTATTTAAATGTTTACAGCAATCCGCCTGAACCCTTCACACATTGTTACGTTAATAATTGAACATTAAAATGTGGACTTTCATTTTGAATGTTATTTGGGTTAAGAACCAGTTTCTTATTTGTGTGACAGGAAAGCTTTTATCAATCAATGATTGAAGTGAAAATGTCTGAGAGAGATTACATGCAATCTGACTTCAGTTCTCCACCTCAGTCATCTGTGACTGAGATCAATTTAGAGACATTTTACCCGTCTCCAAAAACATGTAAAAATACATCTGAATATGAGGGACTCCACTTTTTACGAAGATTGTTTTTTATAGATCCCAGCCTTTGCATGGAAATCAACCTTCATAAGTTTCAGGCCCCTATTTTTCTTCATTAAACTGTTTATAAAATAGTAAAGCATTAAATTGGATGAAAACAAAGCTGACTTTTCTGTCATGATTTGACATTAGCTTTGCATCAGTCAGTCATAAAAGAGATTTCAAAGATTTCAATTGTACAAACAGGACTTTGCCTTATTGTTCAATTCTAAAATGAATGAATGAATGAATGAATATTTATTTATTTCAGACAATGATAATAGTAACAAATTAACAAGTAAAATAAATAAATCAAATTAACAAATAATATAAATAAATCAAAAGAACAAATAATAATAAATAAAACAATTTCAATTTCAGAAATGATCAAATAACAACAATAATTAAATCAATTTCAGAAATACTAACAAATGTGTATCACATAAAAAGTGAATGGTAAAATTATGATTTGGTATTCATTTCTTGTTAAAGGAACACAAGACATGAAAGCTTTTATATTTTGTTTGCAAAAAGTGTTTGGTTGAGATGTTGTCACTGTCTTTCAGAACCATCATATCTGAGAGGAGGGAGCATCCGCATGGTGTCTCTCAGACAGAGGCTCAAAGTAATAGCATACGGCTCCTGACCCTCTGCACAGAAACTGCGTCTTTTTCACCTCCTTCCTCTGTCTCCGCTGAAGACAGAGAGACAGAGAGAGATCCTCTGCCTCATACGACAGCTCAGTTGCCAAACTGTTACAGTTAGGATTGCTCTGCTCACCACGTTTTTGTCCCTATAAGTGCCAGTGTGCTTCTGTCGAGTAACAGCCGAGACGCTGGTGAAGATTCTCAGTCATCCAGATCAGAGTCATTCTAAAAACTTGGAAATAAAGTCCAGAGGATTTTTTTTTCTCACTTTTTTCCAATAACACCTTTCCCAGCTATCACAATCAAACCCTAGCAGATGCCCTCAGATGTTTTACTACCCTTTGGATTATGCCCTCCTAAATATTGCTATATATTAAAAGTTGCTTCCAGCCGGTCGGTTGACAACACAACAGAGCGGGCGCCGCCCAGAGTCCAGAGGCTAATGTATCGGTGGTCAGAGGACAGGCAGGAAATCAGAACCAAGCAGATGAAGGACAAAACCAAAGCCGGTGTTGTCAACATGCTCAGTAGTCAGATGCCGAGGGGGACCTAAATAAATCACCTATGCAAGACCTCGTTCTACCACCTCCATAACATTTCCAAACTCCGTCCCATTCTCTTCTTTCCAGACGCCGAAAAGCTGGTTCATGCATTTGTCTCCTCCAGACTGGACTATTGCAACGCACTTCTCATTGGGATCCCTAGAAAGAGTCTGCAGAGGCTTCAGTACATTCAAATCTCTTTAGCTAGGATCCCAATGAGAGTGCAGAAACATGAGCACATTACCCCCATTCTCCATTCATTACACTGGCTTCCCATTGTTGTGCCATATGCCATGATCATGGTTTTTGGACATTGGGAACCAGGGTCCATATTTCATCTTCATCCAGCAGGAGTCCAAAGACAGGTCCGGCAAACAGATCAGATGGGGACAGGCAGGCTCAGAGATCGAGAGGCAAAACAGGTCAGGATCATTTGGCACAGGATAATCTGGACTGAAGGCTGGTTAAGTAGAGGCTGAATCAGGTGGAACAGATGAGCGGTAATGAGAACTGGGCAGAGATAAGCAGTTGAGTGAAATGAGTAATCAGACCAGATATCAGCACCAAGATGATGACTCAGCAAACGTTTTCAAACCCATGACAGATGTGTCAAGGATGTGTCAAGTCCAATTTTGTTTGATCACTACACCCTATCACCACTACTGAACCCCAATCAAAGACCTTAAATATTCTTTGGTTTGTTTAATTCATCCCTCCTACAACTTTTGTTCATTGAAATCAACCTTTTTTAATCCTTCTGTCCTTGTCTCTCTATTTGATTCCCAAACATCACAAAAACATGACAGGAAAACACTTTAATTAAAAAAAGAAGAATAGATGAAACCACAAACAGCATCCCATTTCCTCGACAGTCAAATCTTTAAATGAATAAAGTTACTGTTCATGTTTCAAAAATGTCCAATACTGTCACAAATTGTTTTCTAATAGAATAATTTATAGATCCAATCCGATTTCAGCATTAGCTTTCTGTTACCACCCATGACCTCGGTCCACCCCCACACAAATCCAACAATGGATCATTAAGCACATTATTACTTGTACGTAGCCACAGCTGCGATTATTCAAATAATCACCGATGCATACTGATGTTTCCAGCCTTGAGGAGAAATGAGCTCAACATTCAGCCACACACACACAGACTATAAAGGACAACTTAGCTCAGGTACTGCAAAGCAATGTTGGCAGCACGCCTTGGCACATTCACAGACTTTTGCTATCGACACAGTCAAACTGAAGGTTGATCTCACTGTGTGTTGGTGAGGAAAGGTGTCCTTGGCGAAGTCGGTGCACCAGCTCCATACAAAAAGAGAAATAATTATCTTCCTCGAAGGCCTGACCAGTTGATTTAGAGTTTTATTGATTCATACATGGCAAAATGACAAAGCTGTAACTTTGGCAAAGGATGGATGGAAAAAAGGAGGGGGTGGGGGGAGTCAGTGGGAATGAGCAACAATTCAAGACTCATGGAGCAACAGATGCTGAATATTGTTCTAATTTATTCAGGGCCTACTGTGTTAATGGCTGTGTAAATCTGCTGGTCTCACAGAGTAGCAGAAAGCAACTCTGGCAGGCCTCAACAATGGAGCCTAATTGGAGATAAGCCTGAACAACAAGCCTATAGTATGTCCTCATAAATTACAGCTTCCAAAAATCTCTTTATTCTTGCTTTGCTTTCTGAACAATCCCAATAAATTAAAATCCTTTAGTATAATTTAAATCTTTTTCTTACATCCTGTCATTCCTTGCTTTTTGGTTAATCTGAATCCTATTCATTCCATTTGGTAATATCGCTATCTTCCAGGTTTCCATCCATTTCCCCATCTTTCTTCTTTTTGCTCCATGCCCTAGCTTCCCCAGGGTTGTAAAGAGGACTGTGCAGATTGAACAGTAAATTAAATTAATGTAGGCCATTTCTCAATCATTTTTCATCCTACTAAAATGATTAAGGCTGACGTAAGAAGTTCATTAAAACAGAAAACATTAGGCTCATTAAAAAGCCATTAAAACCATCGCAGAGAGGTGATTTATGCTGGAGTGCAACTGGGGGAGGAAATGACTGGGGAGAGAAGGCGGGCGGGGGGTGGTGGTGGGGGCGGGGTCCGAATGGAAGCAAATGGGAGAAAGAGAAGGCAGATGATGTGGTGTCGGCTTTTTAAAAAGGAACCCACCAAGAGTAAACTCTGGTGAACGCAAGAAGAATGGTGGTAAATGGAAGCAGTGGGTGGCAAGCATTAGCTTTTAACAGCCAGAATTCTTCATTTCCATTCGGTCTAAATTAAACTGGTCTGTTTTTTTGGACAGCTTGTTTCAACCGAGTCTCAGGTTTAAGTAGGACATTCAGACCAATGATTTCTACTTGTCCCTAGCCTTTAAATTGATCACTTTATATTTTCAGAAAAGTATAGAATGTATACACTGGAAAAACAATCTAGAAATAAGTAAAAACGTCTTAAATTAAGTGTATTTACCGTTAATTTGAGCAGGTAAATGAGATAGTTTGCCAATGGAATGAGTATTTTTACTCTTAAAATAAGATAATTAGATAAAATGCTCTTGAAATAAGACAATGCAATTGTATTTTCTTATTTTAAGTGTAAATTGTCTTTTTCCATTGGCAAAATGTCTCTTTTACCTCCTCAATCCAAGAGCAAATGAACTTATTTTAAGAAAAAATGACTTGTCTAGATTTAGATTTTTTCCAGTGTAACTAAAAATCTATGCAGAATGTATCACGATCTTGTGACATTCACAGTTTTTTGTGTATCAATTATAATTCATGAGCTAAAACAACTGGAATCTGATTTATTGGGCAACACCTTGTGCACATCTGTCTTCAATTTCATGCTCTCTTAAGGGTTGGGCTGAGGCTAAACTTAAAGGAAAAGTCCGGTCAGCAAGAAATACTCAGTGGATCATTATTTATACCTAAGACGTTAGCGGTGATTTAATGAATTTAGCTTTAATCAGGAAATAAATGAAAACAATATTTTTCGTCATGATCACTGAGTCTGGGAGCGGCCATTTTTGCCCAAATATAGTAACACCTCCCTCCTGCCATCTTCCAGCAGTGACGTCACGGTGCGGTAAGCCTAGCGCCATTCTCCCCGCTTTCCAAGCTAAATCAATGGGAACTACTAGACACATCTGCAATCAACAACAATTATTGAAGATTTAATTAATTAATTTAATATTTTACTTCCCAGGTATAGAAACACAACAAAATTGGCATGGTGTAGGTTTTGGTCTGGAAGGACCCAAGTACAAAATAAATCAAGAATTTAGCAACCAAAAAGATTAAAAAAAATATTCTAATCAAAATCTTCCTGAAAGACTGAATCGGTGCTATGCAGCTGCACTACTTCTCTGTGAGCGATAATGAGAGAAAGGGGCAAAGACAAAGGTGTAGTGTTGTACAGTATGCTATTGTTGCAATGGATGCATAGAGTGCAGCTGGATCACCCTGCAGGACGAATGGGTTCAGGATCGACTCACAACCTTAGAAAAGAAGCCTTACATCTTACTCCAAACATCCCAAAAACCCAGTCTGATAACCCCTACCTCAGACACACACCCAGTAAAGACCCTCTTTATCCAAAACATAACCAAGAAACATCAGAGTTTAGTTTCCACGGTTATAATAAGGTGCTTATCTTATCTAGCCGTGTCCTATAGTTTCTAAGCTAAGTAAAATATAAAGTGAGTTTAGCAGCAATATAACAGATTGTCTGCTTACTCACTGGTGACATGTTCACTTCAGTTGGACAGAGAATAAACAGAGTCAACCATCCAATCTGTTGAGCCTCTCTCTGTAAACAGAGCTCAAGAAAGCTGACCCAGTGTTTACTGAGACCCTGGCAGTTGGTTCAGCACACAAAGCCAAATCTATCCAAAGCAGAACCTCTGCCCATTCTTCCAAAATGCTTCAAAACATGGTGCTCATCTCTTTTCTTTCATTTTGTTTCCATCTACAGCAGAAAATAATATATCAAATCATAGCATATCATGTTATATGATATTATAAAGTACTATAATCTACAGGTACGTAATAATAATAAATACAAAAAACTCCACATATCCCCATTTAATTCAAGCTGTCAGTTTCTAAAAAAAACCGAACATGATGACACAGAATCTTTGATTAACCTCTTGTCTTTTATTTGCATTTCTTACTAGTCTAATGTCACAAAATGAGAAAATGATTAATGATAACAGAGAGGAATGAGGCAATCTCATATTTCCCTTTCTTAAGCCGGGCATGAGCTGCGTGCAACGATTGTTTCAATCGTTGCACGCAGCTACAGCTCACAATGTAGAACAAAACTGCAGGGTTTAAAAGTTCACAGCTCACGATGTTTGTTCTCACACTGTGCAACCCGACGCTCTGATGCGATCTACCTGGTCTCACTGTACGTCTAAAAACCAGGTGGGACTCAGCATTGCAAGTTACGATTTATATTGTGTCTTCTTTTAAGATTCACAGTCCTTTGGATTTTTTTTTTTATCATAGTAGAACAGTTGCTTTATAAAAATATATCTGTGAAAACATACACAGACTAAAGCGGATTATACAAATTAAATTTTAAACTGAATACCTGAAACAAAATATTTTCTTGTTGGTCACTCGGGAATGAATTTTATTCCCAAAATTTAGCAAAATTTTACACCTAAAGCCGGGCATACACTGTACGATTTTTGCCCATTTCGGGCAGATTTTCCAGTCGGGAGAAGAGGAATATGAAGCTCACTAGAGTGAAACGCGCTGCCTTGGCTATTTGGGCAATTTTGTGCTGAAAGCCCGAAAAAGAAAATGCGACGACGTATTGTGGACAAAGACATGGCTGAGCAAAAGTTGCTACTACGGTCTGTCAGTTTGACAGAAAGAACTCCATTTCACCTGCACACTCCCGCCATGATGCTGTGTTTTCCTCTGAGAGGAAGAAGAAGAATCGTTGTTTAAGCCAACCTCAGCGATTTGTTACGACTGCCGACGTTCGAAGCTAAATTTCAAAACATGTTTGATTTTCTCCATCTGACATTACGATTCCTGATCGAAGGGTGATCGCTAGTAACCTGATTCGCCAGATGGATTTGCTCCGCATATCCATCTGGAAACCTTCCGCTGAAGTAATTTTTTGGGAAGGCGCTTAAAATACTGGTTATAGCTGATTGGCCTATGTTGGTGATAGATCGGACCAAATAAAACCATCAGATCAGTCTAAGCAGATATGACGCACTCAACAGAGCGACGACACAACACACAAGCCAGAGCTAACTACTGGCGAAACCAGTGGTAAGAGCAAAGCAACATCTTTCTCTGAGAAAAGCCTAGAGCAGTGTTTTGCGCTCTTCTTTCAGTGAAGAAAACTCTGTAATTCCCATAAAACTTGCTCCATGAGCCACGCTTAACGCTAGTTTCATCGCTGAAGCCGCCATGTTATTTAGACTGAACGGCCGCGCTTCTCATTGCGTCACACCTCAACCCGCCTCAAAAGCTAACGCTGATTGGACGCTCGCTTGGTGAACGGCTCCAAATTTTCTTTTCAACGGAGAGTTCTCCAGACTGATCTCGCGAAGTGAAACCTTGAAAGCTCGCGAGATCAGGATTGTCTCACAGAGGCTAGATTGTTAGAGGCTGATGCGCCAGCTTGTGATCAGACTGAAAGTCAGCCCGGATCAAAAATTTCACCGCGACTGGAAAATCTGCCCGAAATGGGTGAAAAAATCGTTACAGTGTATGCCCGACTTAGGGTGTAAAAATTTTGCTAAATTTTGGGGAATAAAATTCATTCCCGTGTACCAAATGTAAGAAAATATTTTGTTTCAGGTATTCAGTTTAAAATTTAATTTGTATAATCCGCTTTAGTCTGTGTATGTTTTCACAGATATATTTTTATAAAGCAACTGTTCTACTATGATAAAAAAAAAAATCCAAAGCACTGTGAATCTTAAAAGAAGACACAATATAAATCGTAACTTCAAAGTAGCAGCAGAGGTTTCATCATGTTTTTCAATGTAGGAATCTCTGTAAAGGTGCAGCAGACCAAATATAAAAACCTCATTATAACAAAAACACATTTTTGACCCTTCAATATAAGAAGGCAAGGCTTCCTCACTGAATATTTAATGCCGTAAGACCCCTGATATTATCCTTCCTTGTGTTTTGCACACATTTTCATTGAATGGTGTTCAGTCAGCTTTTATTAAGTGGATTAAAATTTACTTAACCAAATTGCACTCGCAAATATTCAATCATGTATTTTATACGACATGGGATTTTAATTAGGAAATGTAATTTGCTCTTTTCAGTTTACAGATGGTAAAAAAAAAAGAAAATTAAATCATTGTTGATTTTTCTAAGACTACCTTATTTTTGCTCGGCTGGTACAACAGTTTTGACTGGTTTCAAGTGGTTAGATTAGATTAGATTAGATTAGAACAGATTCAACTTTATTGTCATTACACAGGTACAAGGCAACTATGGAGAGCCATTTCAGCCAAAATTAAATAAATAAATAAATAAATGGGTGAAATAAATAAAAAATTAGTAAAAAAAAAATGCAAAAATGAAGAAAATGAGTGAAATAAATAAAAATTTTGTTAAATAAATAATTTAGTTTTTTCATTAAACCAATTTTTAATTTATTTATTTTTCATATTATCAATTTCCCAATTTCTCTTTTTCATTTATCTATTTGTCATTTATCCCTTTATCCATTTACCCATTTTTCAATTTTTCATTTAACCACATTTCTTCAAAATTCCCCTTTTTCATTAAGCAATTTTTTATTTATTTATTTTCAGATTATCTATTTCTTATTTCTGTGTTATCTATTTTTCATTTATCTATATTTTTTCATTTGTCTATTTTTCATTTTATCCCTTTATTTATTTACCCATTTTTTCATTAATCTATTTTTAATTCTAACCACTGTTCAATTTCTTTTTTCCATTAACCCGATTTTCTATTTCCCAGTTTCATTAATCAATTTCTCATATTTCCTTTTTTATTCACTCAATTTTTCTTTTTTATCTATTTTTCATTTTACCATTTGTTTGAAATTTTTAATTTTCCCATTTTCCACATTTCCCTTATTCATTAAGTATTTCCTTATTTTTTAATTGATCACATTCTACTTTCCCCTCTTCGTTCTGCTTTAATATGATAATGAGGGGCGGTGTCTTCAGGCTACAATGGCAACTGAGCCGCGCTGCAGTTGCATCTAACCAACCAATAGGCTGCCATTGCAAGAGGGGGGTCACTCCAGTGGCTGGAAGTTGGAGGGGATTTTGCTGGGAGTAGCAGGGAAGTGACCTGCCATTCCAGCTTTGTGCTTGACTGGAAGGCCATTTTGGAACGGCTGGTACTGTAACTAATTTCCACCCACAAATTCTGACTTTCACTTAATACCTGTATTCAGAGAGTCCTGGATCCAGATGATGGTCCGGTTCATCACAAAAATCTATAATTTTTGTTGCCACTCACATAATGCACCTTCTCTGAAAATTTGAGCAAAATCTGTTCAAAACTTTTAACATAATTTTGAAAACAGACAAACCAATGCAGATGAAAACATAACCTCCTTGGTGGAGTTAACAAGTAGAAAATAGGAGTTCTATCTGGAAAAATATCTACAAATGGAGAACAAAATGGTAGAGTAAGTTGCAGAGTACTGCTACGTTCACATCCGATGTGCTTTGGGCAACTAAAAAGCGCCTGCTGCTTCATTTTTGATGCTTGTCCACATTAAGTTCAAACGTGCCTCATGAGCATCTTAGGTGGAGTTGAAGCACATCCAGTAAAGTGTGACCAGATGCATCTGATGCTTCTGCTGCTCCTGTGTTCAACGGCAGAGAGCGGCTTTGCTATATCTGCTGTGATCAGTGGGTAAAAAGTAGATTGAATATGTTTTATAGTGAGAAGGTCCAACTGAAAACATCTGTAGCGTCAGTTCAGATTACGATTGGAGCCGCTCAGACCCCCCACATACCGTGCGTAGCGCTGTCACTGGGAATCCCCAGCAGCAGCTGCCTCAGGCCCGCTCGCCTCTTGGGCGGTTTTCCCCTACTGTTGGTGGCGGCTGGAAGTAGATGTTAGCGTTTTTCAGGTTCTTGGTACAAACTGCAGGCCGATCACTGCAGATCACCTTCTCTGATTGATTGTTTTCGAGCAACAAAAATTAATATTTCCAACTCCAGCACCTGCTCCTTGTAAAGCGCATTACGTGCGTCAGATGCTCAGAAGCTCATGAGGAGTTGCTTCAGCTGCTCAGATGCAGCAAGATGCGCTGCTCCTGCTGCTCTAGACACGCTGCAGGACCTTTGATGCACTTTGATGTTCGTCAACCATAGATTTTGCATGTAAAGTGGCTGCTTCTGCAGCCCAAAGCACTTTAGATGTGAATGTAGCAAAACAGAAGGTTCCAACAAAGACAACCTGACAGCTTGAATGCAGAGCAAAGAGTGAAGAGAGGTGATGCAAACTAGTACAAGTAATATAGGTGGAGAAGTGAGAAACAGCTAAAGTCAGTTTATTAATACAGTTCCAACTCAATCACCATGTACTTTACAGAGACAATTATAAAGGGGCGAAATCTACAGCCGCACCAGGCTCAGTGTGAGGGGCCTTCTGCCCTGGTCAAGAAGGGGTTAGAAAAGACAGAAGCAGAAATAAAAAAGGATCATAGAAGCATTGATCTATACATTATAAAAGCTAACAGTACAGTACCTCAAGACACCTGTAACAATTGCATCTGTACACACACATAGTTTCATCTTCGCTTTGAGTTGATTGGTGGACAACAAAGCCAGTCATCTACTCACAATTACTAGTAAAAAATGCAGATCTGTTCTATACAGCATAGATTTATATATAAGGGTTTTGGTTAATAAATCATCTCACTCCAGACACCTGCCACTGACTTAAAAATAAACTCACTTTATCTTCTTTAGTCAAGCTAAATTATTACAAGTAGAACCACAGTCATAAAAAGATTATGACCTGCATAAACATATATATATGGTGTTAGTTGATGCAGTGCTTTTTTGAATCAAACAATATATAATAAATTAGCTGCCACCTAAAACTAGGCTGACCCTTTTTTATAGCGCCAAAAAGGAGGACATTATGCAACATATCAATAAATTACTAAGGTGTACTAAGGTATACTGTCAATTATTGTACAGTTTTGAGGTGCTTAAAGATGATACTTGTGTAGCTGAATAGAATTTTTTTTTAAATTTATTTATTCAATACATTGTGGTATTGTTACGCGTCCACCAAGGGCACAACATATTTGAGGACACGAGACGAAAAGATGAGGGTTCAAAAAAATATTTTATTTATAAATTCTCTCATCTTTAGTTTTCTTTGCCCAGCTTCTTCTGATTTTCTGCTAAGAAAATAAAGTTTTAGATGGGCCCTCAGATCCCGTGCCCCAAAGGAATCAAAAAATAAAAAAAACCCAAAAGTAACAACAGAAAGTTGGACCTGGCAGACCGATCAAACAGAACAAAACGCGGTACAGCAGGGGGCACAACCCCTATACAGGGCCGTCGAGGCCCCTACTGGTACGGGACTAAAGGCCAAAAAAATAACCTAAGCAAAAGAAAAATCAGAGAATAGGACAGCCAAAACCGGGTCCCACCAGGCCAAAAATCACAAGAAAAAAGTAAGCAACGGCTAACCAAAAATACCGCATGGCAGGCTGGAACGCCTCGCTGCAGGCCGCAGCGGCAAGACAAGCGCGCACGCAGCGCAGCGCATTGGGAACAAGTGGAAGCAGGTGAAAAGCCGCGGCGTCCAGGCGAGGATGGAAAGGAACGCCCCAACATGCCGTAAAGCCAGCCTATTTATAGGCGGACAACAGCACCACAAATTAACGTAATTAACTGACCAAAAGAATTTTTCAACTCCCAAAATATATTAACAAAAGATCCTTCAACTAAAATCTGTAAGAAAACAAAGAAAAGAAATAGACAAAAATCATAATATGTGCCCGAAGCACATAACAGGTATTCAAAATGGACCAGTTAGATTCATTTGTTAAAGTACATAATGCAAAAAGCATAGCATGTGTTTATTTAAATGTAAAAAAAAAAATTAACAGGTAACATTCATATTTAAAAAAAAAGAACATTTTATATAAACAACAAAAGAGATTGTAAAAAACACATTCAACTTGTAGTATAGCTTCAGTATGGTACACATTGAGCAGCTCTGCAGCAGTTATTTTGGTAACCAGGGGCGACAAACTTTCATGAAAAAAAACTTATTGAAGAGCTACCTGCCGCATGTTTATTACTCTTATGTCAATTCCTACTCGCATGCCATTCAATTGCAGCTTTCCCTCGACTGCTTACTTCCAAGTCGCAGTGTGCAGAAGCCATGGAATGAGTTTCAACTACGTCTTTATCACAAATTCACACTTCTTTTCTTGCTTTTTGTCATGATGATAACTTTCTTTCGTTGTATTTTGACAGCACTCACCTTGTTTACGTTTTTATCCAATGACAAGCAGACATTTATCTGATACGGCACCACTCCTATCCAATCATCAGATAGTAGATACATTTTTTATATTCTATGATTGGATATCATGCTACAATCCAGCAAAAATGAAAAAACAAAAAACTACTCTTCAAGCCTTCATAAAGCTTCATAAAGGAGGACAAATACGTGTCCAGCTGGATGCTGGGCTGGATGGTGCATTAAAAATCCGGACTAAAGTTGGACATCTGGTCATCCTAACTACATCTGCAGCCTATTGTCTGTCTCAGTAGTATCCACTCTGGCTTCTTTATGTAGCGTTGCAGGACAACAATTTCTCTGGCTAAGGATGCAATGATTTTGGTTTCATTTAACAAAATAAAAAGAGCAGACAGATGGAAATCCTCATATGGGGGTGGAAGCAGTTTATATGCAGGCCCACAGCTCAGATCTTTTTTTTTCCATGATCAGAATATTGTTTCAAAAGCAACAATTTTCTCTTCTTCCAGGTATTGTCTCACCAGCAGACAGAACAAATAATGCAGATGATGTTAACAAGTTCAAGTGATTCATCTCTTCATGTAGCTACAGTGAAATCTTCAGCAAAACTGGCTATCTGAAAACTGCAAGACAAAATGGATCAGCTCACCATGACTTCATAAAAATGGGGAATTCAGTAAAGGTTGCTTCAACCTTAAAGGAAAAGTACGGTCAGCAAGGAATAACCAATGGGCCATTATTTATATCTAAAACTAATACGTTCTCAGTCATTTAATGAATCTAGCATTAATCAGTAAAAAAAATAAAAACAATATTTTAGCCCCTCCCTCCTGCCATCTTCCAGCAGTGACGTCACGGTGCG
>JAGKQL010000006.1:3835393-3848796 GCA_018398635.1 Cyprinodon brontotheroides | reverse complement strand
GGCAAAAATGGCCGCTCCCAGACTCAGTGATCGCAACGAAAATTATTGTTTTAATTTTTATCTTTTTACTGATTAATGCTAAATTTATTAAATCTCTGTGAACGTATTAGTTTGAGGTATAAATAATGATCCATTGATCATTCCTTACTGACCAGACTTTTCCTTTTAATGAATGTTTTCTTATGCATTCTAACATACTTGTAGGGATTAAACTGAACTATACAAAGCAAAATTAAATACCACAATTTCAAGATTTACACCAACACTGTTTTTTTCAGAGCTTTTTTGTGTTGTTTATTTGAAGTTCATTACTTCTAATAAAATTCAAACACACAATGTGTATATAAATGGTGCACTTTACAGAGTCAGTTTAATCAAATACAACAATCCTAAAATAGCTTAGATACACACTAAAGCTATCTGTCAAACTCACAGTTTTTTAAAAAGACATTTTGTAATGGAATACTATTCTATATGTTTACACCAACATTAGAAACCTTAAAATCTTGAGAAGTTTTGGAAATTCTACCATCATAAACTTCAAAGTATTTTAGTATTGACTTTATGTGACTGAAAAGGAAAAGCAGTGAAGAATGGTAAAGTGCAAAGAAACTAGTTTTCAATGTGTTTACACATGAAATATCTGAATGACTGCAAACAGTTTCATTCTGATTCCTCTTCTATAATCTAAATGACATGATCATGATGTAACTTTATCTCAGCATAAATGCAGCTGTTCTATGAAGACCTGACCCTTAACCCAAACATTAACATCTAAAAAACCACACAGTAATTTTGAGTTTGTTGAAATAAACCATAGCAAAGAAATATATAAAATAAAAACCCGTAAGACTTTAAATGCAAATCAAAAATACAAAGGAAAAGGAAACTTAGACCGGAACAAATAAAGAATTCCCCCTCCCCATTTAGTTGTGGTCCTGGCTGCCATCTTTGTGATGACCAAAGGAAAGTAAGCCTGCAAAAAAAAAAAAAAGGTTTGATAATTATCTAAATAAATCAAGAAGTGAATGAATAACATTTAGGAATTACCTCAATGACTGTGCTTAAAAATAAAACAAATAGATTTGCACCAATCAATACATTTATTGTAAATTGATCTGTTTCATTGTGACTGAATGAACAGTCACTATGAAAACCTCTTTTTTTATCTGCTTGGAGCTTTAAAGTGTCCAGAACAAACTAAAAAAGTTTTAGGGCTGGATTTAATTTAAATGTAATAACTTTTATTTTCGCTGTCTTTTGATCCAACCTCTTTTATAAATACACTGCAATAATAGCTTTATTTTTCTGTTCATAAGCATAAAAGTATTGCGGCCTGAAAAATCTGAATATCAGCAATTTGTATCTGAAAATTTGAAGCACTTTATATTACTTTTATTCCATTTCACAGTCAGTTAAAGAGCAACCAGAACTACAACCATTTTTTTGTGCTCTGTTACTGAAGGAAGTCTGTTAAAGTTACTACCTCAGCTAACACTAAGGCAATATCATTACATGACAACTGCCAATGTGTCCACTGGGGCTGATTTATTGGCCTCTAGTCTGGAGGTTTGCTGGAGAAAGACGGCTCTCCATCAAGCTACAAGTGAGCAGATGCTGGCTTATAGCTGACAGCTTTCCAATATGCAAACTCTCTGTTTTTATTTATTTATTTGCTTCTTAATGTCCTCGAGTTGAAGCCAGAGGGAGATTTTTCCATTTTCGGTCAAAAATATATTTTTTTAAATGTTAATAATTTGCAACTGCATTAAAATTGTGAAGAGAAAATAATCTCTCTGTTTCCATAAAAGTTCAAAAAATGACTATGACCTGGATGGCTGAGAATCTTCCATCAGCATATATCTCTCTATTTCAGATGTGTTCTTAAAGTTCAGGGTTCCTGCACATTTTTTCAGGGCAAAATGCCAGTTTTGACATATCCAGAGATTTCTGTTCTTTTTAAAGGCATTCTACGTCAAACTAGGGGGAAGATGAAGATATTGATAGATAATGGATGCATTGATGGATGGACTGATTGACGGACAGAGAAATGGATGACTAGACAGATCCATGACAGATACCTGGATGGACTAAAGAATAAATCAATGCACAGATAGATGGATGGATGGACATTTTAGACACAGTTGAGCCTTACAGTACCCCTCCTCCTCCAGTGGTGGATGACGTACTTGAGTAAAAGTATTGATACTCATAGTCAACACTTGTCAATAATCTACTCAAGTTAAGTATTCAAGCACTCACTTTTGAAAATACTAGGTATTCAAAAGTAATTGCATTTAGAAGTATTTAAGTATTAAAATATACAGATTAAATGTTCTAATGTGCAGGTGAAGCTTCTCAGTCATCCAGGTCATAGTCATTCCAGAAAGGTTAAATAAACAAACCCCTGGACTTTGTTTTCCAAGTTTGAAGACGTTTCTCTTCCCAACCAAGAAGATTTTTCAATTCAAAATGTCAGAAATAAGGTTGAGTTTAAGGCTTTAAAGAAGGGAACAAAAACAAAGCCTTGTTTTGGCTTAGAAAACATGCAAATTGAACTGGAAGAACGGGTCCGCCCCATAGGAATGAGGGTGTTTGAGTTCTTTGTTAGCCTGCAAAACCCAATACTGGTCTATGCCTCTGAAAGGGGGGTTGTTTAAGGGAATTGTTGGCCTGGCTGAATAGACGAGGTCTTCTGTTCCCTTGTATGGGGGTGTGGGTTGCCATGATTGTGGGAAGTAATCAACTCTATCGCTGCATTGTAGGTTTTTTAAGGCGGAAATCTGAGTCCACTCCCTCTGTTTAAGGTTGATTTTTCTCTCTTAAGCCATTTATTTTATTTTTTTAGAGAATCTGTAATAGTCAGAAACCACCTGATGTATTAATGCGTAGAACCACCTGCTGTAGATTCTACACCACCTAGAAAGAACTTTAGCATAAAAAATGCCATAAGAATTAAGGGCAGCTATTTTTATGATCAATGATTTCTTATTCAAAAACAAACTAAAAAGAAAACAGTAGTGTCTTGATTTTCATACTCTCTCAATGGAATAGAAAGTTAAAACTATTATAACAAAGAAATTGATATCTCATTCTACTAAAAATCTTGGCCACATGGCAACAACTAACACCTTAATTACATTTATAACTACAAATAATATCTGCCCTGAGTTTTTCCACATTTGTGGAACATTATGCAAATCTCTAAAACATTGGTGCCCAGATTCAGTCCAAATGGCTCCTATCTGCCATGTTAATGTTACATTTCAAGATAGAAAAACAGCAACAGAGGATTACAAAGCTAAACTGAGCCAAAAGTAAGAAGGGACTAACATCTTCCCAGAAATGGAGTAAAGGTGTTAAAAAAAAGTACAGTACAGTAATTATGGAAGCTCATTGGTAGAATTCCCTTATGACAGAAAGAAGGCCACGATTCACACCATTTTATCATCCGGAGGGGGGGGAAACATTTAATTGCAAAACCGAATTCATACAGCTGTTTTAAAAACTTCATACATTCAGCAATGCATCGTCACATCTCAGTTATAATTCCCTCAACCTTCAGTCGATTCAGGCTGCATTTATAGTTTCCACATCACATTACGTAACTGCACAAGTCGAAAGCTTACTGGAATTCACGTGGGCTGGTCTGCGTCAAAGTCACTCAGACCCTCAAAGAATGTCTTTACAGATGTTCTCTGTTTATGCCAAACTTCCTCATACATCATCTAATTGTGTACATATAAGGCATTAGGGACTTTATTATTGCTAAGACTCATACTTGAACTTCAATATGTACTGTTTTGTTGCTAAGTAAGTATAGGGTCAAGAATATATTCTGATTCTGATCACGATATAAGACAATAAAACTGCTTCTACATATAATCCCCTTCTCTGTCCTCCTCTCTGGCTCACACTCAAACCTAAAACCTCTGAATGTAACGAGTATCACTCTGATTTCAGCTCCTGTGAGATCTGTTCTGTTGGACATGTGGATCTCCATGACCTTTCACCACCCACATCCCAGGGAAAAACTGTCCTTAAACAACAACACTGGTTTATTTAAGTCAAACATTTTAACGGCCAAAAAGCCCCCAAAATGTTAGTTGTAGTGTTAGTTTTAATACGTTCTGTTAGTTCTACAAACAACCTTGAAGACCTTCCAATGAGTCTTTAAACACTGCAGCAAGTTTACTTTAGAAGCATCAATAAAGATTTCTCTAGAAATCCAATGTCCACACCTCTGTGTATGATCATTTAATTGCTGTGGCTATTTTATTATTGTCATAGTGTTGGTTCTGTTTAAGTATTATCTTTGAGTTTTCATTGGTTTTATTACCATTTTGTGTTATTCCAGTCTTTTGTTTTTTTTAGTTCTTACGTAGGTATTTCCTGTTTGCCCTTTGTTTCCCCTCTTGTGTCATTCTCCTTTTCCCCTAACTCCCCTTCTAGTCTCACTCTGTTCACACCTGCTCCCAATCTGCGTATGCTGATTAGCCTGGTCTATGTTTCTCTCCCATATATAAATCTCCTGCTCTGTCTGTCACTGTTGCTGGTTTGTTGTGATTTTTTTTGCCCCCCTTGTTGTGAGTATTCCTGGTTTTAAGTATTTTCAGATTTTGGCTTCCATTACCCTTTTTGTTATTAAACTTTCAAGAAACCACTTCAGCCTTAGCTTCTGTATTTGGATCCTCTTCAAACCTCCACCCAACTTGACAATTTGTGTTTTAAAACTGTGAAGGAAATTTAAAATGTTTCCCTTTTTGTGTCAAAAAGGAATAAGCTGAATTCTGAAAATTATGCTTTGTTTTGTTTTTTATGTTTAATGACAAAAAATTTAATTAGTTTTGAACAGAAACAAATAAAAGGCCTGTTTTTTTTTTGGTTGTTTTTGTTAATTTAGATTTTTTTTTTTTTGGAGAACTGATGTGATTGTTTATGTCACAAATGCATGAAATTTCAAAGCGTGAAGATAATCCAAGGAAGTGGGAGATGAAGGCAATTTCCTGAAAGAAATGAGATTTTGTGATCTCATGGCCCAGGAGGTAGGAGTCGTCCCAAAAACCAGTGTGCTGCTGGTTCATCTTCCTGCTCTAAACATCTCAGGTGACGTTTCTTATGGCAACATACCTCACATCTTTGGCCACTTGGTGGTCAGAGGGTGCTTTGGCGCAGATTTTAAGGCAGTCTCGCTTCAGCCAGGCTGCTGCTGAGATGCTCTGGGTAGAGTGTAAAGTGCTATATTGGCTGTTTCATTGGTTTTCATGGCAAAATCTCCCTTTTCTGCCTTGCAAACCATCTTACTCCACAGCATTTCTGTGGACGGTACGCCTTGTTTTGCAGTGTCAAAAATCAAATAAATGTTAATCAAAATAGAAAACTTTAAATTTTTCTCACCCTTTTATGAAACAAAAAAAATACAATATCAAGTAAATATACATTTTTGAAATAGAAATAAAATGGCCACTTTTTTCTGACTGTTTTTCTTCCTCTAAAGATTTGTGCTTTAATACTATTGGATACCAAGTATCCATTTCCCTTCTGGTCTTGTCAAGATTTGGTTTTAACATTTTTGTGAGGACCCAAATGCAGAGGCTGACAGGCAGGGCCGGGGTGAGTTCTTAAAAGATTTAATGAAAAATCAGGCAGCAAAAACAGGAATCCAAAATATCCCACTTAAAAATGTTAAACAAAAACAGGTATCCTAAAAAAACAACAACATAAAAATCAAACAAAAACCAGAACCATGGAGACATCAGGGGAAAACCATCAAGCAGCGAGGGTGAGAAAAGTTAATATGAGGAACCAGCACTGAGGGACTGAACAGGGAGTGTATTTATGGCTGACTGAACAAAGGGCAGGACTAACGAGCTGATAAGTGAGCAGGTGTGAGTTGGGCTGACGAGGAAGCCAAGGGAAAGCAGAAAACACAAGGGGGCAGCAGAGGACAACAATAGCGATGAAAAACCTAAGAAACTAAAAATAAATCCAGAACACATGGATAAACATAAAACTGTAAACTTAGAGAAGACCAACAGAACCAAGATCATTACAGGTCTAAAGATATGTCAACATTTTTGCTCAAACCTGTCACCTTTGGGTTTTTGAGGACCCAAAACCCCTGTGGGAAGCCAGATATGAGGAAGCTACTAAACAACAAGGAACCAGGACTGCAGAGGTGGAGTATATAAGGGGAACCGAACAAAGGATTGGCTGATGAGCTGAATAAGGAGCAGGTGTGAGTGGAACTAACTAGAGGGAAGCTAAGGGGAAAGGAAACAAGCACAAGGGGGCAGCAGAGAGTAACTAAAGGCTGCTTGATTATGAAGGAAAATAAACTAAAGATAACTGATAACTAAAAACTCCCAAAAGGGGAGAACCAAAACAAAACCTTACATTTTTTCCATTTCTTTCTATTCACATTTCAACCGTCTCCATTTTAATCAGTACGAGGATGTCACACCCCCTTCGGCTTAAACAACATTAAACAACAATGTAATTAAATTATATATAGCAATTGTTACAGTGAAGCATGTTGTAGTAGCATTTTTACTTTTATAAAGTTTTGAAAGAGCCGATCAGCTGTCTGAGCAAAAACTGCAGCTTTCCTCTCAGATCTTCTCATTACCTGTCATCACTCTTGATGTGCCTCAGCTGAACACAGGATGGGGTCAGCTGTTTCTTTCATCTGTGGCGATATAAAATTCAGCCAGCCTCATCTTTAAGTGACTCCTCTAGATATCAGCGCCTCGGTCGCTCTGCGCTTCAAACTATTTGGCTGTTTTCTGCATTTTAACAAGATCCATTCTGATTAGTTTTTTAGCAGGGCATGAGAGTTCTATATTTTTTACATCATTAAATTGATGCAGCAGATTGAGTGAGCTGTCAGCTCATTTGAATACAAAGGACTTGATTCCTGAATGGTTAGATTTTAAAGCAATGATTTTTTTTTAAACTTTAGAATAAGTATTAGCTTTTCTATTATTTATCAGCATATAATCACATTTTTTTTAATCTTTGTATAGTCTTTTAATATTATCTAAATTGCACCAAAACTAGGATCATCTGATAGCTTATGAGAGGATGATACTACAGCAGAAGTAGAGAGAAGTGGGCAGTGGGATACAGGCATTGGATTTTTTTTTTTGGTACTCTCTTCAGAAATCATATTTATGTGTTTCTAAAATACATTTCCACAAACTATGCAAAAGTTTAAACCATGGTTACGTCTAAAACAAGATTCCAAGCTTAGAATATTTTACACAATGATTGTTAGTACAGTTTTATCTGGCCGGGCAATCGTCTGGTTGAGTTTGAAATAGCTGCAAGCCTGCCTAGCCTCTTGAGACCATCCTGATCACCAGCGAGCTTTCAACCTTGAAAGCTCGCCAGATCAGTCTGGCTACTTTCCGGTAAAGAAAATTTGGAGCCGTTCACCAAGCGAGCGTCCAATCAGCGTTAGCTTTTGAGAAGCGGGTTGAGGTGTGGCCTTACGAGGAAGCAGTAGCGACAGTTCAGTCTAAAGAACATGGCGGCTTCAGCCGATAAAACTAAGCGTTAAGCGTGTGGCTATCGAGCAAGTTTTATGGGAATTACAGAGTATTTCTTCACTGAAAGAAGAGAGCAAAACACTGCTCTGGAGGCTTTTCTCAGGAAAAGATGTTTTTTGCTCTTCTCCCGACTGGTTTAGTAAGGGTAGCCTGGCTGTTAGTGCGTCATATGCTTCTTTGGATCTGATTGGTTTATTTGGGGCCCGTCTATCACCAACATAGGCCAATCAGCTAACCTCAATATTTTCGCCCCTTCCCAAAATTACTTCAGCGGAAAGTTTCCAGATGGATATGCGGACCAAATCCATCTAGCGGAGTCAGGTTAAGCCTGCCCTGCTATGAGATGGTAATCCACCTAAAGTAGATGCTTTCTATATGTACTCTGAAGAACACATTAGAAGAGAATCATGAAAACAGATAAATTCAATTCAGCAAAAGAAAAACAAAATACAAATCAATTTAATTCAGTTGATTTATTTATACTGTGCAAATTCACAATACTTCATGACACTTTACAGAGACAATTCAATAAAATGATACAGTTGGACTGGTTCAAAGTTTCTATCAAAGGAAAACCAGCTGATTGAATCGCCTCCTGGTCGAGCACTTGGCAAGAATTAGCTTGTATTTTGTTGTTACCTCCACAGTAATCCTTTACACCAAGCATGCATGCCGTGACAGTGGGGGAGAAAAATCTCCCAAAGTGCTCCCAACAAGAAACCTCAGAACCAGGCTCAGTGTGAGCAGCGTTTTACCACAGTAGACTGGGTGTTGAAGAACACAGAAGCAGACATGTAAAAGAACATAGAAGCACTAATCCAAAAAAACCTCTTTGTTGGAAAAGGTAACATAAACTAGCTCCTTATGCGGCTCTGTCGAGGAAAGAAACAGTTAAGCAGACAAGCTTTAAGCCAGTTTTCACTTCAGAGGCATGAAAGAGAGCATTTAGTCACAATAAAAGCTGAGTCCATAGCTATGTAAACAGCAGGTAGAATATTAAGTTAGAGGTGCATTGCTGCCCCCCTCAGGACACTGGCTTGTGACATTTTATGGGCATTACACTGCCATGCCTTATGCATAAGGTAGGCTGTCGTTGGACATCAGTTGCTGCTTTGGTGCACACTTGTGACCTTAAACTTTGCCCCTGTCATCCCACTTTTGCTGGAGGGGAAGTAATGCAGCTGCACAGAAAAATACCCATGAAAATTTTGATTAGAGCATTTTTTTTTTTTTTTATATCTTTTTGGTTGATTAAGTCAGGGTTTATTTTGTATTTGGGTCCTTACAGACCAAAACCAATGCCAGTTTTATTTTATTGCATTTATTTATGTGGTAAGTAAAGTTTTCACGTAACCCCTGCAATTCCTTGGTGGACCACTAGGGGTATTAGTAGCCCTGGCTGGGAATCACTAATATAGATAATAAATATAAATTAGAGGCAAGAAGATTGAAGGCAGCGTTTCCTATTTGCAAGGTAGATACATACAAACGTCAAAAGTGTTTTTGCTTACAAATGAGCACATCAACTTGGTGCAAAATCCATACTGGGGAACATAGCAGCGGCAAAATCATACTGTGGAGATGTTTTTTTTTCTTAAAGAACAAAGAAGTAGGTCCAGTTTGATGGGAAGATGGGTGGAGTTTTAAACAATCAATTGAGAGGAAAGAAATATTGGGACAGAAAAAGCAATTGTATCAACATATTCTCATTATCAGTTCATATGAAGTTGTACGAAAAGTTATGCACAGTATTTTGTATGCGTTTTGGGACGTTTTTCCTCGAAAAAAAACAGATCAGTGCGCATGCGCAGGCAGACAGACGAAAAAAAGCAGATCCGCGGACGGATGTAAAATTGGGACGGACACTGCAATAATTACTTATTGATGTCTCTCAATAGGTTGCTTGGTGTTTTATATCTTAGGGTTAGGGTTAATTGTATGTTAAATTCTATGTTATTGAATGGTGCGTAAGATGTGCATGCGCAAGGATATCTTGTATCGAGGCAAGACATAAAAATACGACGAAATCTGACGAAAAAAACGTCAAAAGCGTCACGAAATTACTGTGCACAACTTTTCGTGCGATTTCATACGAACTGATAATGAGAATACACTGATTGTATTTCAAGCTTCAAACCTAAAATAACCATTAGACCTAAACAACTTTGCCAAAAACCAAAATCGGGATTCCCTCTCTGCTTTTGCAATTTCATATTGATTTTCTCTGAGATATAGATGTTTCAATCCAGGGTTTCATTGCTTTGCACAAGTTTTAAGATTGTATGGACAGAGTCCATTTTTGCAGAACCTTACTATTGCTGTTGTGTGGAAAAGATCTCACTTTGGCCAGATGTGCTCCTAAACACTTCCCCTAAGAACTAACCCTCCATTTGCACGTACCCGCGGAGGGCCCGCCACATTAAGAGCTGCGTCTCAAACCATGTATTGGGTAGGGCAAGTGGACCGTTCAGCCCTCAATTTGGCAGCGGGTGTAACGGCAAACTAATGGCAGAAGAAAAATCATTATTTAAATGTAAGCGCTGCGGGTTTGCTACATCTTTACCGCATTGTCAGAAAATGAGAAGTTTCTACAGTTTTATTTTACAGTAGAATTCCATTTTTAAGAAAGGGGCAAATGTTTGTTATCTCATCCTGCACCACAGAGCTACAACCCTGTAAGTGGTGCATCACTGTGTTGGCATAGCAACGACTGTCTTCCTTTTCTGTTCCATTTAAACCCCTCACCTTCAGTCGAGGTGCACTCCACAGCTGTGAGTGTGACTTCATTGGGATTGTTAAAGGGTTAATGCTTAGGGGGCGGTTTGGGATTGGGCCTTCTTCTAAAGCAACTATCTCTTCTCATTTGTGTGGCGAAGACCTACTTTTAGTGTAGTACTGTCACCAAAAGGGCTGGAGTAAGAAGATGAATGTGTTACTACTTTCAAAAATAATTAATGCCTTTAAAATTTTTAAATAGCATTTTGTAAAACCGTGTTTACATTGCAAATGTAATTGGTTTACTATCCACACTGACCATACGAGCAGAACTTTGATTAGTTTCATCAAAGCATATTCACGTTTGAGAATAGTGCAGAAAAGAAAATGTAAAACTTTCATTCTCTGCTCATCCAAACGCTGCAAAAGGCTCACCAATGTAATTAAGGATTCTCCAAGGTTTTCAAGAGGGAATAATAAAAAATTCAAGCCATTTTTTTTCTTTTTTTTAGTTGCTAGAATGCTTAAAAAAATGTTTGTTTATACTTTCACGTCAGAATTATATAATTTATTGTGCTAGTGTCAACGACGACCCAAACGCAGAAATTAGTTCTGGTCGGATTCCAAGACTCTTCGTTATGACGACTACAAATGATTCCTTCTTTTTGCCAGATTTAAATGGAGGGGTACAATGTATCCAAACTATCCTTGGTTATCCCAGGATTCATTGCGAGTCCAAGCGAGCCGGCTGCACTGTGATCAGAGGAAAAAGCGACTTGACACCGAACAGTGGTGAATATTAGAAGTTCAATTTAATATGATACATCTATGTGAATAGTTCCATCTGTAATGAATGAAAATAGTTTTTTTAATGGCTTTTGAGTCAAATATGTGACAGATTTATCTAAAGGTTTTTATCTAGTATAGTATTTTTTAATTTCTATTTTGTTTTACTAAGTATTTTTTGTTGTTGAATATTATATATATAGGAGCTACCATAACTCCCATAGTCTCTGCATGTAACCTCTCTCACTGGGGTTGCTTGTATAGTAGCATTTCATCAGTTCGTCCATCTATGTCTTGTTCCAGTAGCCAATTTATCATCAAGTAAGCACTAAGTACCTTGCCTAAGGGTCCACCTGGATGTCCATGCAGGGAATCGAACTCACGATCACCTGTACCTGTATCGGTGTTACCTACTGAGCTATCCAGTTGCTCCATACCAAGGGCTGAAGGATGAGCTAGAAAAGATGTGGAAAGTAAAAGCGGCTTAGTGGTGCCAGTGGTGGAGCACTTTGGGGCTGTGACCAAACTGGGAGAGTGGCTACAGCAGATTCCAGGTAAAAACATCAGAGGTCTCTGTCCAGAAGAGCGCAGTCCTAGGAACAGCTAAGATGCTAGCATAGAACACCAAACTCCCAGGCCTCTGGTGAGAGGACCCCAGCTTGGGATACCACCCAAGGAGGGGGGAGAAAACAGTTTTTTTTTTAGTTTTTTTTATTGTTTAGATGTACTTATATCTTTCTACCCCTTTATTGAATATAACAGAATAGAAATATCTTTGTTGTCACACAATGGGGAAATCCTGGTGTTCACAGCAGCAAAAAATTTTTTGAAAAAAATTGTCACGCAAATGTGGACCTTAGAAAAAAATATAAGAATAACATAATAGTGAAGAGTTAAAAGATAAACAATAAGATACTAAACTGTAAAGTGTTTTAACAATCTAAAACTGTGCACCTGGTTTTTCAATCAGCCAATAAAAAAAAAAAGAAACAATTTTGAAAAAGGTTCGGTACTTATTCTTTTCCTGCTTTGTGTGTCCACGTTGTCATGGTTGCTAGGTGACTAAAGTGACGCTTAAGGCAGAGAAATCCACCGAAGGGTGGACCTGTTTGAATTCCTAATAAAATCTCACTCTGGTCACCAGCACATTTTCCGCGGACTTCGAAGGGATCCAGTCCAGGTGGAAGATGCAAAATAAATTCTAACGCAATGGGAGACTAAACAAAGACGTAATCAGCAGATTGGGAGCGGGTGTGGAGAGAGGAGTCTAGAAGGGAGCTAGGGAAAAAGGAGGCTGACACAAGAGGGCAGCAGAGGGCAAACAATACCTAAGAAGTCAATTAGAATAAAAAATAACTAGAATAACACAAAATGGAAATGAAACCAATAAAGTAGAAAACACAGAAAGAAATGAATCAAAGTTTAACTGAAAACTCAAAAAAGGAAACTTAAACAGAACCAAAAATGCAGTCATGACAGCTAGTTTATGATATCCTAAAAATACACAAGCAACTGTGTCTGTGAGTAGAAACAAATGTTAAAGTATGAGGAGTTATAATATATTGATATTAGTACTTTGGTGTAAATGGATTCCAGCTCCCTTTTCAAGGAAAAGAAAAACATGAAAGACTACTGGGCTGCATCTCATTAATTCAAGTCAGTGTGTCTTAAAGTGAGCTATGAAGCTGCAGTGACAGTGACTGTTGCGGCATAGATTGCTTATACTTTTAATAAATTAGATGCTCTCTTTGACTCTCTCACTCTCTCCTGGTTTGCTGTTTTTGATATACCTTTTTATGCTGTTCATTATCCTGTAATATTTGCACTGTCAACATCACAGATGAGCCTGGCTTTCCCTGTGCTTGAGCAATCTGCATCCGACTGCCACAGATGACCGCTGCGGAACCTCACAGGTGATCCATCACTACATTAACCGGGCGATGGGGACCAACTAGTAATACAACATTTGATCGATGTGCAAACTGTAATTAAAAGCGCTGCACTAATAAGCACCTTGGGGGCAGTTCTTTTTTACCTCACGTTGATGGTCATGAAGCAGGAGAGTGGGCTGGTTCAGAAAAAGGATGCAGGGGCAGACAGAGGTATGACACACACACACACACACACACACATATATATATACATATATATATATATAGTTCGAGGGGATTTAAACCAATAAAACTAGAAAAAAAGGAGCAAAGTAAAGCACAACATAAGCAAAACCATGACACAGACCTAATTAATCTTACAGTACACTCACAACACATGTCATCTCTCAAGGCACTTTCCAGTTCATCAGATCAACCAAGATCATCAGTTAGATTGATTCAAAGTTTTCTATCTAAGGAA
>JAGKQL010000006.1:3806807-3820974 GCA_018398635.1 Cyprinodon brontotheroides | reverse complement strand
AATTACTTCAACGGAAGGTTTCCAGATGGATATGCGGAGCAAATCCAGCTGGCGGAGTCAGGTTATCAGACCGCCACTCTGGGGCTCTGAGCAAAGACCCTTAACTCCTGCTCCCTGGGCGCCGCACAATGGCAGACACTGCTCCCCAGGGGGGTAGATTAAATGCAGAGGTAAATTTCTCCAATGTGAGACCAATAATGTTGAGATTATTATTATTATTCCAAATACATCATGTCCCATGATATCAGAACATAATGGGAAATTACTGAAATTAGCTGCTTCACAAACATTACATTGAAAAATTTAATCTGTTCAGTGCTAAAAAAGTCCAACAGAGTAAAATAAATAAATAAAAAAATACATGATAGGCTAAATAATGCAGCGTAAACCTCTGAAATTAAAGATGTTATTTCCTTTAGGGTTCGTTTTTTCTATTAAATAAATATATACATAAAGAGATGTATATATTTGTTTTAAATAAAAAAAAATTTTCTGTTTTGGATTGTTTCTTTATTTTAATAATTTAACTCAAATTTGCTAAAAAAATAAATAAAATGTACTCTTAAAAATTTGATAAGCAAAGCCATAAGACTTCCACTAAAAAATGTATTTTGCTCTCTCTCTCTCCGTCAGTCATTGTGTTTGGTTGTCTCTCAGCCCTCCTCCCTGATGCAGAAATCCATAGTGTTGTAAATGAAGCTGTGAGGATCGATGCTGCAGGCAGGATAACGCCAGAGCGCTACCACCAGTGTATTGCTACAATGATCTAGTGGTTAAAAACACATCGGAAAACAGAGAGAGGAAGATAGATCTGAGCCAGCTGCACGCCCACATTGCTCTCGCTGGAGACATCATCAAATTAAACAACAACTATGATGTGTTTCTGCTCTGTGCCCCCGCTACCACGCAACCGTGTTTCTCCCAACACACCCGCCTCTTGTTCTCTTTTTGTTATTGACAAGAACCTCCACTGGGGTAGATTTATAATGGAATGCATGACATGATTTGTTTCAAGTTTAGGATGAAGGCCAATTAGTTTAACAAACAGGAGACAAATCTTGTTTGACAAAAGCTGAAGTCAGGGCATGTGAAAAGTATCCACTGGGAGATATTTAGGAGGCTGCAGGCAGACTCTGTTGGAGAGAGACACTGATATGATAGAAAAATGTATCTAATGCTCATGGGGGGGGGAGGGTTTTCCTTCGACTTTTGGTTTAACAATGTCCACTCTCTTACAAGAAAGAGGAATCAGGAAACATTTTTGGCAGCTTAAAACACAATCATGGTCTGAAAATTAAAGGTGCATCACCCACCTCTTTCATTTGGTAATTTTGAAATTAGAGTTAACAAACTAAAATATTAAACTACTTTTCGAGCATCAACTGCAGCCTGGATAACTCAGCAGATGGTAATAAACTAAGACATCTTTTTCTATGACTAGTGGCCTGTATTGTTGTTATTTTTTAAAGTAAGCTGACAGGAAATGGGATTAGAGGAACAGGGGAAGACATGGGGCAAAGGTCACCAGGCTGGAACTCGAACCTAAGACGGCTGCATTAAGAACTAAAGTCTCTTTGTACATTAATTCAATTCAGCGCTTGAGTTTTTGAGTATGCTAATTGAGGTCGACACGTTATGCCTCAAGGCACTTACATTCACCAGATCATAGAGTCAAAATAATTTTTCTATCTAAGGAAAACAAGGCTGATTGCATCGACTCATTGACTTCAGCAATCCTCACACCAAGCATGCTTGTAGCGACAGTGAGAAGTGAACTCCCTCTGGGAAGAGTTCTCCAGCAGAATTATTAGGTAGGTGTGCCGATCTGCTGAGGATACCTACTGCGGTTCAAGGAGACAGAAGCAGTATTATTATAGATAGAAAAGAAGCATAGATACAAAAAGGCAACTGTCAACCAGGCCTCCACAGGCTGGCCCCTCCAGGAAACACACACAGCCAGGCAGACGGTGCTCCTGAGCCAGCTCCCATGTCAGAGGATGAAGAAAAGTAATTTTGAGTGATAAATATTTTTTTTTTTACGTCATATAACTTACATTACAAATTTCATGGGTGAGCATCCACCGGGCACAGTGTAACTGATGGTAATGGAGTGACCTTTTTGGCTGTGACTCCATCCTGAAAGAAACATCAGCTGTGCTGCTTCCATCAACCCCTTGTTTATAGATGTTGGGAGACTGCCTGTTTTACAGTGTGTAGTCCTGTTTCTCTGACCGCTGACTGAGTGGATGTGCTCTCTTCGCCCTCTGACATGGGAGCTGGCGTGAGCTTCGTTTCCTGCCTGGCTGTGTGTTTCCTGGATGGGGCCGGGCCTCTTATGGTTGCTTTTGTATCTATGCTTTTTCTATGTCTGCTTCCTGTCTCCTTGAACTCCCATGGTAGGCCTCCCAAAGCGGAAGGTCACAGCCGGTTTCCTGGCTCCCGCTGGAGCAAGCCTCTTCTGGTTCACAAAAGCGACATAACTGGACGTAGCGGCGCTGATCATGATCTGGACGGACTGGTAGCGGGCGATGAGATGGCATCGACTGGATGAATTTGGCGCTTGGTATTTCGGGACGGCGCCAAACTGCGTTGAATATACACCAGGAACGAAAATGTTGTGGAAAACATCGGAAACAAAACATGCTTCATTGATATATATATATACAAAAAGTAGATATTAGGAACTATATTTGTATGGTGTTGTGAATATTTGTAGAGGGACAAAGTAAACATGCAAATAAATATGAAAAGAACATAATATATAGGCCACCTTTAAATCACTCAACCCCTGCATTACAGACTTTTATTTACCGGTAATCCTTTTTACAAATGTAGCAATAAAGTTAATCGTTTCATTTATTATAGATTGAAATGATTATATTTCTGCTCATCCTTTCCTGAAACAGTTTAATTCAATGTATGTGTTCTGTTCATTTTATTATTCAAACACAAATGCTGATTGGCTTTGAAAACTCCGCAAACAGCTCTTTTGACCCATGAATTAGCAGTTTTTATCCAGTCCTTTCTGGTTGGTGACCTTATTGTTTCACCTCTTATTTCTCATGAGATCAGTCTCACTCTGTGTAGCCAGCACTGCTCTGGATTATGGAAACTACCCGGTAAACAGGACAAAGAGGCCCATGCAGAAACACACATACAAGCATGAGCAAACATTTTGGTGGGCAAACAGTTGAACAGGGTGACTCCTTTGTTTTCAGTGTTTTTTCTATTTTTATTTTTTTTTGCATACAAAACTAGATGTTTGAAGCAAAGTTTTTAGGCTTCCACCTTTTTCCTAATGCTTGTGGATAAAATAACACAAACTCTTTGAGTTAAATCTGTGAGGATAAGGGTCACGTCTTGGCCCTTGTCTGTGTCCCGCCAGGAAGATTAGACCTCTCATCCCGGCTCAGATCAGCTCTGATCAAAAGCAAACAGCTCACAAACACTCCCGCTCCATCTATCAAGCACATTCACAGCCACAATCTCTTCTCCTCGCTGCGAAGATGTGATCACAGACCCCAATCATGTTACTGCCACATAGACAATTGTTGTTTTTTCCTTTTTTTAAATCATCATCGATATATTCTTGCTCTTGTTCCTGAAGTTAAACAGCAGGCTCACCGGCGGGGTTGAGACCTTATCGTCGTATACATCCACTGGGCATCCACCGGGCATTATCAACACAAGACTTTGACTTCAGCCATGGTCTGATCCTTGTCTCAAATCCACACTGAGTCAACAGGCGATGTGAGCGCAGATAGCCAACTATGGAGAGAGTCCACAGGTGGCCCAGCTCTGGATAAAAGCTTTGTTTGTTTGTTGAGGCTGATCCCCTTTCTTTTCATCCGGTCGTGGCCTCTCTTCGGTACAATATTGTCGCCTTGCCTGAACACAGCAGATTAGCTCTGATCTAAGGTTTTCTGGTTGACTTTATTCCATAGCCTCAGTATACCGCTGGCTTTCTCATCACTACCTTAATCAGAAATTTCCTGACCTGCCTCTCTACCTTACATGGGGATTTTCAAACACTTCCAACACCTCTTGATTAACGTTTTCGATGTAAATCTGTGTTGTTTCAACATTCAAAGTGGTGATTGCTTGGAATGTAATTAGAATTAAGGATATTGATCACGCAGGTCTAGACAGTGGCGGTATAAATAATAGCTAGCATGAGGAAGTGAAAGCGATAGGTGAGCTCTAGTTGATTTATGTGCAGGCTCTATTGGTCCTCGGCATAAATCACCAACAGCCATGTTCTTATTGAGTTATGAAGCCCCGGAGTTGCTGCAGAATAATGGCCAACTGTGTCTTGTGTGTTACTACTCAATCCATAAGATAACAGCTACGGACCAATAAATAAGCAGGATACTATGCTCTGTTTTATGTTGTAGGATAGATTTATATATTCATCAGTTGCTGTTTCACTGTAGATGATGAGTGAGTGGATGTTTGGGTTTTCTGAGCTATTGAAATTTAAATCCCTGCCTTTTCCCTAACAAAGTTAGTTAGACCTGTGAAGTCAGTGCTGAAATGTCACTTGAACACTTTCTAATATGTATCTGGACATGATTGTGGGAAAAATGTTGCCCTCGTTTACAGTTTGTTTATAGTTTTTTTCTCTATAGATAATTTGTTCTTAAAAAAAGTGCATTTGTTCTTGAATTGAGGAGGTAAAGAGACTTTTTGCCAATGGAACAAGATTATTTTCATTTAAAATAAGAAAACACAATTGCATTGTCTTATTTCAAGTGCATTTTATCTAATTATCTTAATTTAAGAGTAAAAATTCTAATTCCATTTGAAAACCATCTAATTTACCTATTCAGATTAAGGGTTGTAGCGACAGTGGAGAGGAAAAACTCCCTTTGAACAGGAAGAAACCTCCAGCAGAACCAGGCTCAGTGTGAGCGGCCATCTGCTGAGGCCCACTGGGGTTCAAGGAAACAGAAGCAGACATAGAAAAAGAAGCATAGATACAAAAGGCAACTGTAAAAGGCGGGCCCGTCCAGGAAACACACAGCCAGGCAGACAAGCTCCGAGCCAGCTCCCATGTCAGAGGATGAAGAGAGCACATCCAGTTAGTCACAGTCAGAGAAACAGGACTACACTGGAAAACAGGCCAAGCTCCAACATCTAGAAACAAAGGTGTTGATGGCAGCAGCACAGCTGATATTTCTCTCCAGGATGGAGTCACAGCCAAACAGGAACAGACCAGATGAAGCTACTATGAGAAAAAGCAGAGAGAGCAGAACGTTAGAGATTGAACTAACAGATTCTGCAGAGTGGGAGAATAGAGATAGAATGAAGCAGAATGATGAAAAAGGGGTGCCTATGTCCTCCAGCAGTCTAAGCCTATAGCAGCAGAACTATAGAGATAGCTCAGGATAACCTGAGCCACTCTAACTAGAAGCTTTATCAAAAAGGAAAGTTTTAAGCCTAGCCTTAAAAGTAGACAGGGTGTCTGCCTCACGGACTAAAAATATAATTCATGATCATCATATTTTGTAACTGAAAAGTTCACATTTTCAGTAATTTATTATAATATACCTTAAGTCGTTACGTGAAAACAGTTTATCTGAGATTAACGGTAAATACACTTAATTTAAGACTTGTAGAAGCCAAAATCTAGACTATAATTTGGGAAATTTCCTCCATCTAAGAGGACCGTAGACAGATAAGGTTTGGTCAGGCTCTAAAGTTGTTTCTTTCCTGCAATGTAAAATAACCTCAGTCATTTTAGTTGCAGTGGGTCGAAAATTTAGTTATAATAAATATCAAATAGAGGGCTAGTATTAAGTTGGTTTCTTTTTTTACAAAAGAGAGTCAGATACAGCAGGTAATTAGACAGGAGCCCATCCTGCAGCCGTGGTAGCAGGGACAGAGAGCACATCTATGTATGTATGTCTGTTTTGCTCTGCCATACTCTGTTCATCTGGGTCAGACTCGCCCTGAATCAGAGCTCACTGTGGACTGAATAAAACTCCCATGATTAAATACATTTAAGTAGTACTTTTTCACTTGCGTTTGGTGTTCAGGCCTATGATTCCAGAGCGCGTCATTCAGCCTCAGGATGGACTTTATGCCCATTGGCCTAAACATCTATGATGTTTCTGTCTGTTTCCTAAAGGAAACCACTCTGAGGTTCATACATGACTTCCAGTTGATGCCTTATTACTTCATTGGGTCCTGCGTCGCAGTGTATCGAAACTATCAAAGAATCAGTCAAACTCATCCATCAAAGAAGTTGGGGGGTTGCGCTTGAATCGAAAGTCGCCACCTACTGTATCAGTAGTATGTTCACAACCTGTGGATCACAGCCTCTGTAATCGATTTGCTTCCGCCTTAATGTGCAGGGTGACCAATCAGGTGTTAGATAACCGCCCCCTAACTTTCAGCGGGGTGAGTTTGACAGATTCTTTTAATGGTTTTGATGCACTGCGACACAGGTGACCATGAAATAATTAAATGCACACTGAAATAATTATATATATTTTTTTAATAAAATGAAGACATATTTTATTAAATTAATGACACATTTATATATTTAATTCCTTATTTATTTAATGAATTACACATTTAATTAATTGTTTATCACTGTATTTATTTATTTAATTGTGGCACTTTATATTAGTGACGTGGTTTTTAATTAATGAATGACACATTTATTTATTTAATTCCACATTTAATTAATTATTGACACATTTTATTATTTATTGTAATGCTGTATTTATTTTATTTAACTTTGGCACTTTTTTATCCTCCATAGACAGTTGGGACTGATATCTTGAATTGTGGAATTAACCTTCAAATCAATGGAAGCAGCAAAGAAGAAAATATTGCTGAAATAAAAATACAGTATTAGGCTTGATGCATATGGAGGACCCTAACTCTGCCATGTTTAAAAATAAATACAGTAAATAAAATGCTCACAATAAATATGTAAGCATACAATTAATTACCAACAAAAAATACACAAACAAAAAAAATCATGGTAAAAAATAAATTATACAGTGAAACATAAATGTATATAACTCTTTTAAATAGCTTCTTCTTTATTTATTTGCCTTTTTTAATATTAACCTTATTTATTTTTTGTCCTTTTTATAATCTTCAACTTTATTTTTTTAATTACTTACATTTTTAAGTATTTATTTATGTGCATGTTATATTATTTTTGTCTGTTTTATTCTTCCTTTGTATTTTTTACCTTAGTTATTTCTTCACCGCTATTTATTTCCATCTGCCCTTTTTACATTTCTGCCTCATTATGCAAATGAGGAGGGGGCATGTCCTAGAGAGTCAACTTCTGCTCATTGGTTGGCTTGGCGGTCCATCTTCTTAACTCACAGAGCTCAGAGTACTAAGTTAAATGTTCTCTTTTCTGTTGCTGTTGTTCAATAAAAGTACATTTTAAGATTATTTGAGGTGAGAACATTATACTTTTAAGCATCACCATAAGGCCTATTCACAGATTTAATGCGTAATTTAAAAGAAAATGTGACGAACTTGAGAGCACCGTGGCAACCAGCGGAGCTCCGGAGCTAACGGCAGCCCGTCTGCAGCGAGCCCTCTCTCGGTATAAAAAAATTAAAAAATAAAATTAAGTTGAAGATTATAAAGGACAAAAATATAAACAAGGTAAATATTAAAAAGGCAAATAAATAAAGAAGCTAATTATATACATATATGTTTCACTGTATAATTTAATTTCTACTTACATTTATTTGTTTATTGTATTTTTGTTGGCAATTAATTGTATGCTTATATATTTATTGAGCATTTATTTATTTCTGTATTTATTTTTAAATATGGCACAGTTGGTCCTCCATAGATGCACCAGTACTTGCAATTTATCATCTAACATGGACAGTATGGGCATCCTGACTGATTTGTGGTTATTTGGAAGGGAAGAACCACCCACAACCCTGACATCCAGGCAAAATACTGTAATATGCACAGTTGACCTGCAATCTTATTTCAGAAACTGCCAGTTTTGTAGTACTTGAGATCGATCTTGGTCTCGAGACCATTTTTTGATGGTCTCGTCTCGGACTTGACCGCATTTGGTGTCGGTCTCGGGCGCTGAGGACTGGGCATTTTATTTCGAGACCGGTCAAGACCACAACTGTGGAAATAACGCTAATCATCAGAATATTATCAGTTTCTGTAAGGTCCTTATTTTTATTGGATGCTTGGATTCAAATCCAAGCAATAACCTCATAGTATCATTGGTAAATGCAGTGAAGGAGGTCAATCTATTTTTTTCAACAAATTATCTCATAACATATTTTCACAACTTGGTGACAGATATAGATTTATTTAAGAAAAGTTATAAAATATAGCTTTAATCTGTGAGAGAGAAACAAGAGAAAATGATTGGCTTTTTTTCAGTTTTACACATTTTACAGAATTTTACACATTGTTTTGAATAGCACATTTAAAAACAACATAAATGTTTGTACTGTTCATGAATGGCAGAGAAAATACAATTTTGATCGACTTTGATTAATTGTTTGAAATTCTGTGGACACACACAGAAATACTAAATAAAAGATGTTAATGTTTATTCCAGTTCTGTGTGTTAAATATCAAGGTGTTTTTATGTGAATGTGAGTCTTTTTATCAATTTTAGTGATTTTGATCATGTTTCACATTTATTGTCACACACTGGCGCTGGTCTTGGTCTTGATACGGTCTCGGACCCTAAAAGTCTTGGTCTTGACTCGGTCTCGGGTTAGGTGGTCTTGACCACGACACTGGAAACTGCACTCCCATTATTTCTTTTTTATTTTTTGTATTTAAGCAGACCAAACATCCAGTCTTCACTCACCAAATTAAACATCGAGGCTTGACGTCCCCCCGACTACTCCATTGTCCCTCAAGGCTGGTTTATACTCAGAAACCAGGTCGTCTGTATGTGTGACTCAGTTAATTCACATGTACCTGTTGACAGTCAGGATCCAGGAGGTCAATTTCAGCTATATTTTCAAAGCACGCTTGGGAAATCTGCAGAGGGATGGGGTGGGGGTGTTTCTATGCTATTCTATTCCATCTGATCAATCTATGCTATTTAGAACCGATCTAACACTAAAGACAATAGAACTTGTTCTCAACATGCCAGTGCCCCATGTCATGACCAGCCTAAAGCATTTTAATACAAAATATGATGAAAGCTGCATTTAAATTAAACAACAAAGACTAATGAACAGTTTATATCTAGATGAGGGTGATGATCAGAGAGCTTTCTCTTTACCTAAGTTACTTTTTTATTTCCAATGAGGGGAGCACAATATAAGGCAACACTGTAAAAGGGAGTTGGAAAAGCTTCTGTCCTGCTATGTTTTTCTTTTTTTCTTTATTGACCTTATGCTGTTATACATGAACGAGATTAGAAATATGCTATTTTATTTCAACCACGTTCTGAGATAACTTCACTGTTTTAACAAATCAAGTTGAGACAATAAGTTGTGCCACTAGAGGAAGTAATGTTTGCCAGCTGGACTTTTAAATGACCAATAGAATTGTAATTTCCTCGGAGCAGAGCTTGTCATTACAGCTGGCGAGCATCTTGTTAGAGTCCCTGCTGTTTGTGCTGCATCTTTCACACTCTTAAGTGACACTAAGTCTCGGCAACAGGGGAGGGTTTTTAAACAAGCCCCGCAAACAGCCGTAGCCCAGGGTCTCTTAAGAGCTGTCTGGTGGGCAGACGGATCAGTGTCCCCCCCCCCTCAGATACAGCGTCTCTGCAGTCGGCAGGGAGAGCTAGATTCCATTCAGCCTGATCAAGCATGGGGGAGAGGAACATACAGCTCTGCAGACGGCACGCATTATAAGCAAACAAGCCCCACAACAGAGGAGTGAACACATGTGTGTGTTTCATGCTGGTGATGTTATCTGTCTGCTTTAACTCGCTCACTTTGCTCTGCACTAACACTGCAGTGCAGGGCAGCTCAGGTCAGTGCCGACTGCTCTTGTCAGTCTCACATTTGCTCTGTGTCTCGCTAAGACATACGCAAGGCATGCAGAGCTGCCTCCCACATTAGCACACTGGCCCTTTTTGAGCTGCTGCTGGGGGAAAAAAAATGCTTTCATCAGGCAACACTTGAAGCAAAATATTTGAACCTATAAGGAGAATAACAGGAGCTAGGGAAATTGATTTTGATTTGAAAGTGAGGGGAAATAATGGGGCTTGAGAACGTCCCTGAATCTGAATCAGTTTCTCATTCCAGAATGCAAATGGCCTTTAACAAGACTTTTGGGTGGTAAACAGATTTTCAATTCCATTACTGTTACATATTCAGAGGGTTACCTGGGGCTCAGGCACAGCAGTGCAGGGATGCACTGATTTACAGGAGCAATTGAAATGACCAGACATTATCATGGATGTTCTATTATAGTCATTCTCTATATTAATTGGTATTATCTTATGATGTGAACCAAAGATAACATTGCACAATTTTTTAATAAAGTAAAAGTATTGTACAAACAAAATAAACCCTGATAAAGACATGTTTTAACTGACCCTATTTGGAAAGTTAAGAAAATAAATCAACCTTTAATCTTTAGGGGTTTGCCATACCTTCCATCTGTTAGGTACTGTATGGAGGAGGATCTGTCATGCTGTGGTTCTCTTCCACTTTTTCTTAGTTTGTACTTTTTATATAAAAATTACATGTATTCTTCCTGAACATTGAAAGGAGCCAAATTATATATGGCCGAAAACAAACAAAAAACAAACAAGTCATTTCCAAACACTAAATCCTTTTAAAAAAGATACACTGGAAAAAAAATCAAAATCTAGATAAATCATTTTTTCTTAAAATAAGTGCATTTATTCTTAAATTGAGGAGATTAAAGAGACATTTTGCCAATGGAGCAAGACAATTTAGATTAAAAATAAGAAAACACAATTGCATCTTCTTATTTCAAGTGCATTTCATCTAATTATCTTATTTTAAGGGTAAAAATACTCATTCCATTGGCATATTATCAAATCTACCTATTCAAATCAGGTAAATACACTTAATTTAAGAAATGTTTACTTATTTCTAGATCATTTTTACAGTGTATGAAGTTTACTGAACCCAGAGAGCAAAACTACAACATAAAAAAAAACGCTTCAAATTCAAACTGACACACGGTTTTGGTTTAAAACTAAATAATAATATAGAAACCAGGTTGCACAAAGGGTTGACATCAGAGGAACAAACAACTTTTAACAATAAATAAGAAACTCAAAGTGAACCTTGGATTTTTCATTAATCCACAGAGAGATTCCAAACAGCAATTAAATCTGTATTTATTTTTTATTTTAATTTTATTTTTTTCAAATATTTACTGAAGCCCTGAAAGGCAAGAAAAAAAAAAAAATTAAAGGCATTTTTTTGGTGTGTTTTTATTGTAATACCTTGTTTTGCCACTAGAGGCACTGAAGTAACAAGCAGACACTCACTGTTGGCTGTTTTCTTCTACATGTACTGTATAGTCATAGAGCCCTGGTTTCCAGGAATCAATATCCTAAATATAAAATTAGATTTTTGCAAAGTAAAATAAGATACAAATAAGGTAGAAAAACTGTGTCTTCATTGGCCATGGCATGTGGTTATCATATTAACCTATAGAGGGATGATTCAGCATAACTCCTCTTTGTTAGGATCAAGAATGTGTTTCCCAGATAACCTTAGACTTGCTTTCAGTCAATACTTATCATACCTTATCACAGTAAATTAGACAATTTAAATATGAATCCTTAAATAATTGATTGAATGAGTTTTAACCTCAAACCACTTTAAATAACTAAACTCTTAATTTAGATATCAAAGGTTCCTCCATGAAAACGAAGACATCTTGGTTACATTTCTAAGTCTAATAGGCAAGAGGCATATTTACTGTGCATCCCAGCAAATATACTCACTTCCCAAAAATAACAACCCACCGTAAGAATAACTGATAAAGATTCTCAGTCATCCAGGTCATAGTCATTCCATGCAAATTTGCATGTTTTCTAAACAAAAACAAGGCTTTGTTTGTGTCAGGTTCTCTGTTTAGATTAGATTTTTAACTGTGCAATCCCCACTTGAAAGGGAAGTCTCTTCTGTGAAACATAACTGGTATCCACTCAAGGAGTCTTCATTTAAGTCATCTTTATTTTGATGGTTATAATTTTCCTCCAATCAAACAGGTGAAAACCCTCAAAAGAGACAAACATCTAATTACATTAAAGGATCAACATGAAAAGAAAGAAAAACAAATAAATGTCCACCGATTTAAATAATTTAATCCATTAACATTAAGTATTTTATAGTAAAATTAAACAGCAATTAATAAATTAGTATTTTTATCAACATTTTTCTGCTTCAACTAATAAACACCAAGTGTATTTTTTTTATATATTTTTTTTCTTTTAATAATATTAAACAATCAACCAGATAATCAGAGTAAGTCCTTCACAGTTCTTTTAAGAAACCTTTTGCATAGTTTGCACTTTGCATGTTCTACCATCACTGTTTGGCTTGCATGCTGTGCTACTTCCTCAAACAAGAGTGAGAGGTCAGCCACACCAAAAAGATGCTCTTTGATTGCATGAGATTGAGTCCAGCTGGTTCCCATCTCCAGCAGGTAGAGTCAGGCAGAAACTAGCAGCAGAGGAGATTGGCAGAGGGAGAGGGGGCTTCCTGGCAGTTCACAAAACAGTTGGGCTACTATATAAAGCCTGGAAATCAACGCTATTTTTGACATTATGAATTAAAAAGGCTTCCTGGATGGGAAGAGAAACGTCTCCAATCTTTGAAACAAAGTGCAGTGGATTGTTGTTGTTTTTTAAAACTTTTTTGGAATACCGTAAGATTAACTAATTTATGTAAAACCATTTCATTTCATTTTGGCTCTAATTATGGATTTTATGTGCAAGAACATTGGCTTAAAACCATATCTAGAAAACCATATCTAGAAAAAGTCTTCCTTGGTTATCCCTATAATGCCAAATGTATCATACCGTAAATCCTCTAATATAGGCCGGGGCCTGTATTTCACTCAGGTGCATCTTGGTCCAGGCCATCAATGGAAGGAGGCCAGAATTAGAGGAAGGCCTCTATTTCTATTTGATCAAAACAGACTACCAGGGGAATAATAAAAAAAAAAAAACGAGATTTTGTGTCTCTTTGAACCTATAAAATACTAGGTTCATTTATTGAAAAAGTACAGTTAACATAACGGTATACAGAACATTATTCAGACATCTTCCAGCAGCTGCAATTTTTCTGCACGGCAATACAAAAAAAAAAAGACACAGAATGGAATCTTGGCCAAACTGACTTGCAAAACATATATTTCAAGAGAAATTCAGAACATCGAAGGCCAACGAAATTCTGTCATTTTAACGCTGCCTGGTTACCACCAGACCTGCTGGTCTGTCTTTCAGATCAGAATGATTGTGTGACTGGTTATACTCCTGCAGCAGTGTGTCACAATGAGCTTGACACAGAAATCTTTTATTAATGCTCAATATTGAAGCGTGGTCTGCGCTATAATAGACTGTGGGTCTAGATACGGCCGAGGCGGTGAGGAAGTGGGGGCGAGTTTAGTCGGAGGGACATGACGGTGACAAAGAGCAGAGATCCAGGTGGAAAAAGGGTCCCAGCGTTCTCACGCACCTCGCTCTTGTAGCTGGTGAAACTTCACGTGTTGTTTACCACGATTTCGGTCATAAAAACAAAACAAGCCGACCTCCTGTCTGCGGCACTGTCTGTGCTAAGAATGGGACTTCCCATGCTAATGGCTTGGATTCGTTAGCAAATATGTCCCCCCTGTAGTACTTGTATGTTACTATGACAAGTTGTTGAGGACTGCCCAGGAACATTGTTGGTTCTAATTATAGCCTCCGCCGACAGCCAGACAGGCCATTATTAGAGACCCGGCTGCTAATGGAATACAGGCCAATATTAGAGGATTTACGGTATTTGATACATCCGGTTTGTGAAATGTTTTGCGTCTGACACCTTTTGCATAATTTAATGCTAAAAACTTTGCTCAAAATCCTATTGTACACAATCAGATATACCTGATAACAGCCAGTAGAAGACTACACAAAAAATAATCTTGACTTATCGCAGAGTAATAAACAGAGATGGGAAGTAACGAAGTACAAATACTTTGTTACTGTACT
>JAGKQL010000006.1:3791125-3806574 GCA_018398635.1 Cyprinodon brontotheroides | reverse complement strand
ATTTCAATAAAAATTGCACCTGAACACTTGGGTTCACTAGCCTCATGAGACCATCCTGATCTCACAAGCTTTCAAAGTTTCACTCGCTAATCAGTCTGGAGACTCTCTCCTGTAAAGAAAATTTGGAGCCGCTCACCAAAAACGAATGTCCAATCAGCGCTGGCTTTCTGGAGGCGTGGTTGAGGTGTGACGCTAACCTGAAGCGCCACAAAGTTCAGTCTAAAAAGAAACATGAGCAAGCTTCAGCTTCGATGAAACTAGCGCTAGCGCGTGCTACTCGAGCAGGCAAAGTTTTATCGAATTACAGAGTATTTTCACTGAAAGAAGAGCAAAACACTGCTCTGGAGGCTTTTCTCCAGAGGAAAAGATGTTTTGCTCTTCTCCCTCACTGGCTTTCGGCAAGAAGCTTGATCTATCACTTGGCTCCTCTTCGTCGGTCGCTTCTGTTAGTACGCCCATACGCTTCGTTGATCTGATTGGTTTATTTGGCCCTGGCCTATCACCAACATAGGCCAATCAGCTAACCAGTATTTTTCGCCCCTTCCCCAAAATTACTCTCACCGGAAGGTTTCCAGATGGATAAGTGCGAGCAAATCCATCTGGCGGAGTCAGGTTATGGGTTCACTGGATAACTCTTGAAAATAACATGGCAGCTGCAGCTGTAAATACATAATTCAACCGCAAATCTTTTTTGGTTATGTAACATTTTCCTGATACATTTTACTGGCTTTTATCCTTTTATCCATAAATTAAATCTCTCACATTCCTATTTTGGTTCTTTTGTTGTATTCATATATTCACTTCATTCTTTAGATACTGAAAGACATACATAATGTTACTGTCAGATGTATAAAACATGCACAGCAGAGTTTGAAGCAATTGGTAAACTCCAGCTCTTTTACTCCCTCTAGGTATCCTCAGCTCAGCTGCAATCCGTCCTTTGAAGAAAAAAAGGAAACTCTTACTCTACATGCAAATGGGAAACAGTGATTTCAAATAAACAAGCATATTCCAATTTAATGCCGATGCTTTGGGCTTTAAAAGAGAATCCTAAATGCGGCAGGCATCGGGCAGCTGATGCTTTTAACATGAAGGGATCCTGTTGCCGACTCTCTAATTGTGTGCAAAGCTGCCAACAGTTTTTTGTCATTGCTTGTTCATTGTTTAACCATCCGGCTGACAAAGAGATATTTTGATTTATTGGCCAACAGCTAGTTAACAGTGTGCAACAACAAGCATGTGTGTGTGTGTGTGTGCCTGTGTTTCGTATATGGGATGTACGACTGAAGATGCTGTGTGTAGTTTAGCTCCATACAAAGAGAATGTATAAAACGCTGCCTGATGGCCTCATATTTAATCTTCAAACTGGCTCATAGTTCAAAGCTGCTCTGCTGGTGCAGCATATTACTACCCTTCAATTAAAATGATAAAGTCCTGTTTCTGTTTATAAAAAGAGAAATTTGGAATCAATGGACTTTATTTTTCAATCTGATGTAAAAAAATATAGATTGTAAAAACAGGACAAATGATTGTCTTAAAGGCACACTATGCAACATTTTTCAGTTAATTAATGTGTTCCATAACATTTTGGATGATTAAATGAGTAATTTCAGGTCGAACAAAGGTTTTCTCGGCCGCCCTGGTGGTTTGTACTTGCAATTGCAAACAGGAACAGACCAGATGAAACTAGTATGAGAGAAAGCAGAGAGAGCAGAACATTAGAGATTGAACTAACAGATTCTGCAGAGTGGGAGAATAGAGATAGGAATGAAGCAGAATGATAAAAAAAGGGGTCCCTATGTCCTCCAGCAGTCTAAGCCTATAGCCCAGCATAACTATAGAGATAGCTCAGGATAAGGATGGAACTTAGCTCCAGAGCTGTTCTCTGCCCTGTTCTGAGGTACTCTTTCTCAAGGTTCTTGCTATAATTACCCACAGCTCCTTTTTGAGCTACAGAATGCCATTTAACCTTAATGTCTGTTGTCAAAGTGGCCCTTACCAAAAGAGGAATAGTTTTAGGTCCTGGTCAGATGCAAGTACAGCTAAAAACAGCCTTTATCCAGACGCGACTCGTAGAGGAGGTGGTAAACTCTACACTGTTTCAGTCTCTAGAGCAGGGGTCACCAATCTTTTTAAGGCTGAGGGCCACTTCAAGGGTACCGAGACGTAGGAAGGGCGACCATTACTGACCCATGAGCTGCAAGGGTTAGCGTTAGCCTAAACTTTGTACATTATCAACTTATTTTTATCGTTTCTGTTAATTTCTAAGTTTGTTTAGACATTGTCATTTTTGAAATCTCTATAAATGATTAAAAAGAAGGGCAACAGAATAAAATAACATTTCAAACTTAGCCCACTGGTGAGTTGTTCTTTATTTAGAAGACTCTGAGGGCCCCCCATGTGGTCCTTGAGGGCACCACGTTGGTGACTCCTGCTCTAGAGAATAAGGTAAACCCTGGATGTAAATACTGGCAGCTTTTTTAGGCTTTTCGCAGTAAACAAAGCTCTGCAGCTTGGTCATGAAGTTCAGGTTCACCATGTCAAGGTGGAGCTGGCAAGCAGCAGATCTGACAACATGGTGGAGCCTTTTTGCCTGCCAATTATTGTCGCCTGCCAAGGGAATAGCTGGCCGACGAGGGACGGCACCTGACAGTGGCAATTTTTTCCGCAGGCTTCTTATTGGGTGTGAACGCACTATTAGAGTTGTTAACAATCTAAACTGTAAACCCATATGTGCTAGAGATTTACAATAGCATCATGTTAAGGTATAGGAGGAAAAACAGCAGTTACTTAGTTGCTCTTTTTTCAGTAACGAGCACAACACTGACCCAGACTGGCTGGGGGTTTGGGCAGAAATTGCACACACCCTAAAGTGAACACAGAAACAGTGATACTGAAGTGGCTACGCTCTGTGTAGAAAAGTCAAAGATTATATGCCCTAGTACTTCCTGAAGTTGTTTCATTTAGGACATATATGCAGCTTTTTAGAGCTAACATTAGCTTTTCATTTTTAAATTGTAGTTCAAAGCCTTCTAGCTGATCCAAAATGCTGCAGCCGAAGTCCTGATGAAAATTTAAAAGAGAAATTAGATTTGTCTTATTTTAGCTTTTACTTTATAGGTATCCAAATCCAGAATAGAATTTAAAATCCTCCTTCTCACATATAAAGCCTTATATGGCCAAGCTCCATCTGATATCAGAGATCTGATTGTTCCTTATGTTCCTAACAGAGCACTTCGCTCTCAATCTGCAGGTTTACTAGTGGTTCCTAGAATTTCTAAAAGTAGAATGGGAGGCAGATCTTTTTAGTTATCAGGGCTCCTCTCCTGAGGCAGCCACCCTGTCTATTTTAAGGCTTAAAATATTCCTTTTTCAATAAGCTTATGGTCAACGGCATACTGTCGTGATGTTTTGCTGAGTAGAGAAGAAGGATATGTTCTCCTTGGCTCTTATACCTCATCCAGCAAAGTTAGGTTATACGGAGCTGTTTTTTTATACGCTGGAAAAAATCAAAATCTAGACGAGTCATTTTTTTCTTAAAATAAGTGCATTTGCTCTTGGATTAAGGTAGTAAAAGAGACATCTTGCCAATGGAACAAGGCAATTTACACTTAGAATAAGAAAACAGAATAGCATTGTTTAATTTCAAGTGCATATTATCTAATTATCTTATTTATCAGAGTAAAAATACTCATTCCATTGGCAAACTATCTCAGATTTTACCTACTCAAATTAAGGGAAATACACTTAATTTAAGACATTTTTACTTATTTCAGATCGTTTTTTCAGTGTATTTCTGCTTCTATAAGTGTGGTTGATGCTGGAGGACATGCAGGACCCCCTTTTTCATCATTCTGCTTCATTCTATCTCTATTCTCCATTCTGCAGTATTTGTTAGTTCAACATCTAACTTCATGCTCTCTCTGCTTTTTTTTTTTTTATCATAGTAGCTTCATCTTGTCAGTTTCTGTTTTACTGTGACTCCTGGATTGAAATATCTTCTGGGCTGCTGCCATAAACACCTTTGATAGATGTTGGAGTTGAGGCTGTTTTTCAGTGTAATCCTGTTTTTTTCTATGTGACTAACTGTATGTGCTCTCTCTCATGACATTCTCAGGACTGGTGCGAAGATACCAGCCTAAGGGTTCATCAATGACCCCTCACCCCCCCATCATGGACTGTTCTCCCTGCTGTCCTCTGGGAAGAGGCTTCACAGCATCCGATGCAGGTCCAGCAGATTCCATAACAGTTTCTTCTCCACTGCCATTAGACATATATAGTTAAAACTGTAAACATACAGTCAGATGTTTATATTACTATTTTTTTGTATTTATTACTGTATTTCAAGGCTGCACTTTAAAATATGAAATCTTCTAGAGCGGTTTTATACGAAATGTCTTTTTGTATTCACTCGTGTATACAAAATGACAAATCTGTCTAAGTCAAAGTCATCCTTTGGCATGGTAACAGCCTTATCTGGCTAGCTGTGTCGTTCCTGGACGGGGCCATATGTGGAGCTAGTCAACAGATAACTTTTGTATATCTGCTTCTTTCAATACGTCTGCTTCTTAGACTTAGCTTTTATTGTCATTTTGTAAACATTGTCAGGTTTCTGTTTCTGTTATGTTTTTTTTTTTTAAGTGTTCAGTTTTGCTTTACCCCTGGTTTTCTAGTATTAGTGGTTTTATTTTTAATTTTCTGTGTTCTTCTCTGGTCAATTCCTAGTTACTGTTTCAGTCTTGGTTCTTTTTTGTTTTCTTTTGAGTATCCAGTTTTGCTTTACTCCTTGTTTTCTAGTTTAAAGGGTTTAATTCTTATTTTGTAGTTATTTCCAGTCTACCAGGTTTCTATTTGTTGCCCTCTGCTGCTAGCCTTGTGTGTAGTCTTACTCAATTCTAGTCAGAATATGAGTCTGATGATGCTGCTCCATAGAGCTGTGATTATGGGGCGTGGTTTAGAGCGAACCAGGAAAAAAATGCCTCTGCACTCAATTGGATAGACCTATAACCAATAAGGGCAGCCGAGCGAGTGCGTGATGTATGTTAAGCGGCCAGCATAGTTTTTGTCCAGCAAAAATCCAAGCGTGCAGTTGCGCCTAGAATAAGAAGATGAGCCTTGATGGCGTTTCTCTGTTCCTCTTTTAAAATTAATTTGCTGTCGATATCTTCTAGAACAGACCTAATGGCAGAATCTACTCACCTCAACTCTCCAGCGGCAGCCATTGTTGTTGTCACCCAAAAGCGTGCTTTGGTGACGCGTGTGAGTTGATACGTTACTGTTGATCATCTGTCCATCACATCGTATAAAACCCGCTGACGTTTTGGACTTTGTCATATTTTTAATGGTGATCATACTCATACTGTGAGCAATGCCAGACCCGAACTTCCCAACCTCAAAGCGTTGTGGAAACGGGACTAAGTTGGAATGACACCCAGGCTTCTCTGCTGCCCTCTTGCATGTTTCCTCCTTTCCTAGCTCTTTCCCTCTATTATTCTGTGCCACCTGCTCCCAGTTTCCTCATTAGCCCTCTCTTTATCTCAGTCTCCTTCAAAGCCCTCTCTCTTCAGTTCCTCTTTGCTGGGTCCTCGTCAAACCTCGTCTACTTCCTCGAACTCCGTCTCTCTGAGCCTACACTCTTCCTAGATTGGATTCCCTCTGATGTCTCCATGGTTTCTGGTTTTGTTTTGAATTTGTTTCATGTTTTGATTTTGGGATTTTTGTTGTTTGGTGTTTGGATTTTTGGATTTTCCTGCCTCTGTCTTCTGTTCTCCTTTAAACCATCTCTGCCTCCCTGCCTCTGCATTTTGGGTCATCTATCCACAAACAAATCATGACATACATAGAGTGTATACAAATTGAAATTTTTTTTTAGTACAGCTCTCCAGACAGTAAATGAACATTTCCATTCTATAAAGTTCAGCAGTGATCAAATGTAAATAGTCTGTCCCTTTGAACCCCAACTTGGCCTCAACAGATGGCCGTTTACACTGAGCCTGGTTGTGCTGGAGGTTCTTTCTGTTAAAAGAGAGTCTTCCATTGCACTGTTGCTGTGCACATCCTCGGTTAGAAGGATTGCTGAAGAGTCAACGACTAAATGCAAGAATATATCGTCACAGCAAACTCATCAAGGAGGAGCGTATCCTGTCAACGACTCCATGCAATCAGCTGGTTTTCCTTGATAGAAACTTTTAAACAATCCGACTGTATTGTCTCTGTAAAGTGCCTTGAGATTACACTTCTTTTGAATTGGCACTATTTAAATAAAATTAATAAAAAAATTGAATCATGATTAATTATGTTAACAAGCTTTTGTCTTGTCTAATTGCTATTGTTCTATATTATGCTTTCAAAAGGAAAACAATTCCTTTTGTTTCTCATATTTTTTTTAGTTTTTATATTGAAATACAAATAAACAACTGTTGCCAGTTGTCTTAAAGGAATAATTAATGGATCATTATCTATACCTTAAACTAATACGTTTGCGGTGATTTTATTAATTTAGCATTAATGAGTAAAAAAATAAAAAGAATGTATTGATTTTACAAGCAAAATCAATGGGAACTACTAGAGGTGCATTTAAAACACTGGTTTGCTACCATCTTCTGAGATGTATCATGATTAGGAGCTTACAGATGATCGGAATGAATAAAGGACATGTTTAGATACCGGAATGAAAGGACGATCTGAAAATTGGCTGCAGTATGCCATGATAATATATTTAAGTACACAAGATGCAACGGGACCAGATCAGGTAACGGAATAAACACAAATCAGAACATTTAAGTTCCTTATAATTATCTGTACCCTGTAGAGAAGGATGCAGCTAAATCAAAGAGTAAGTGTAAAATACATCATGGGACTTTCCTAATATGTCTGGTAGATCAGTAACTTTTTTCCTACTCTGTCAAAGCAGTGAGAATCTTCCCTGAGCTGCAAACCGCAGCCTGAAGCTTCACAATAATCTTGCATCACCGTCTGTTCAGCCTGGAGATGTTAGTGAAGCAGTTGGGATTCCTTAGAAGCATTCTTTGTAAAAGTTGAGAAGTTTATTGTGATAATAGATTAAATAAAAAAAATATAGAATGCATTTTTTTTATAATAATTTAGAATGGGATAGAATAGGAATAGAGATAGAATACGTACAATGACGTGTGTTTATGGTTCTCCAGTTGTTGTGACTCTGAGTTTTCTGTTATCAGTTGTTTTGTTTTTATTTTCCATTATCTTCAAGCATTCTCTGGTTACTCTCTGTTGATGCCCCCTTGTGATTGTTTTCTTTTTCCTTGGATTCCCTCTTGCCAGTTCCACCATCACCTGCTCCTCATTCAGCTCGTTAGTCCATCCTTTTGTTTTGTTCTCCTTAAATACTCCACCTCTGCAGTCACTCAGTGCTGGTTCCTTCTCGTTGCTGTATTGTCTACTCAGCTTGTCTCTCCCCGGCTCCTCAGTGATCGTTTTCCCCTGGCGTCTCCATGGTTTTGGTTTGTTTTATATTTAAATTCCGGTTTTAACACTTTTAGCCCTTTTCTGCTTGGTGTCAGGATGAGAATTGAATGATGCGACTACCCAAAATTTTGTGATTGCTCCCTGTCTACTGTTGTTGGCTCATGCAGAATCCCCTGGCTGCTTCAGTAAGGCTATGCCGTGCATATCCGATAATGTCCTTAAAAACAACCTTAAGCGTTCTTTTTTTAAATATGCTACTCACCGGGTCGGTCAGCGCTGTTCAATGGCGTTCCAAAAAAAGTTTCGTGAAGAAAAAACGTTCCTGTCTTGTTTTATTTAGCATTTAAATCCACCCATCTGTCCCACCCGTCTGTCCATCCATCCATCCATCCATCCATCCATCCATCCATCCATCCATCCATCCATCCATCCATCCATCCATCCATCCATCCATCCTGTCCACCCGTCTGTCATCCATCCATCCATCCATCCCATCAGATCCACCCGATCTGTCCATCCATCCATTCATCCATCCATCCATCCATCCATCCATCCAATCCATCCCATCCATCCAAATACCATCCATCCATCCATCCTGTCCACCGTCCTGTCCATCCATCCATCCATCCATCCATCCGATCCACCAGTCTGTCCATCCATCCATTCATCCATCCATCCATCCATCCATCCATCCATCCATCCATCCATCAGATCCCTCCCGTCTGTTCCATCCATCCATTCATCCATCCATCCATCCATCATCCATCCACCCATCCTGCCCACCCATCTGTCCATCCATGCGTCGATGGCATCCAAAATCTGTCTGCCGGTCCATCCATCCATCCATCCATCCAATCCATCCATCCATCCATCCATCCATCCATCCAAATACATGTCCATCCATCCATCCAGATCTGTCCACCAGTCCTGTCCATCCATCCATCCATGCATCCATCCATCCATCCATCCATCCATCCATCCATCCATCCATCATCCATCCATCCATCTGTCCACCCTCATCTGTCCATCCACCGATCTGTCCATCCATCCATCCGGCCATCCATCCATCCATCCGTCCATCCATCCATCATCCATCCATCCATCTGTCCACCCGATCTGTCCACCCGTCTGTCCAATCCATCCCATCCATCCATCCATCCATCCATCATCCATCCATCCATCTGTCCACCCGTCTGTCCACCCGTCTGTCCATCCATCCATCCAATACATCCATCCCATCCATCCGTCCACCCGAGTCTGTCCATCCATCCATCCATCCATCCATCCATCCATCCATCCATCCATCCATCACATCCATCCAATACCATCTATCCACCCGTCTGTCCACCGTCTGTCCATCCATCCATCCGTCCATCCATCCATCCATCCGTCCACCCATCTGTCCATCCATCCATCATCCATCCATCCATCACAATCCACCCATCTGTCCATCCATGCGTCGCATCCATCCATCTGTCCGCCCGGTCCATCCATCCATCCATCCGTCCATCCATCTGTCCGCCCGGTCCATCCATCCATCCATCCATCCATCCATCCATCCATCCATCCATCCATCCATCCAGATCCATCCGTCCTGTCCATCCATCCGTCCTGTCCATCCATCATCCATCCATCCATCCATCCATCCATCCATCCATCCATCCATCCATCCATCCATCCATCCTTCCATCCATCGCATCCATCATCCATCCATCCATCCTGTCCACCCATCTGTCTGTAAATCCATCGTAAATCCATCCATCCATCTCAAAATGCCACCGATCTGTCCATCCATCCCATCCATCCATCCATCCATCCATCCATCCATCCATCCATCCATCTGTCCACCCGTCCATGTCCATCCACATCCATCAAAATCCATCATCCATCCATCCATCCTATCCACCAGTCTAATCCATCCATCCATCCATGCATCCACCCGCCCATCAAAATCATCCACCCATCCATCCATCCATCCATCCATCATCCATCCATCCATCTGTCGACCGTCGGTCCATCCATCCAAATCCAAATCATCATCCAGTCCAAGTCGTCTGAATCCGTCCAAATCTGATCCATCCAATCTTGATCCCGTCCAGCCATCAGAGTAAAATCCATCGTCAAGTCTGTGAAATGTGTCCATGGTCTGATCGTCAAAGGTCATCCGTCCGTGCGTCCAATCCATCCATCCATCTCCATCCGTCAGTCTGTCCATCCAGTCCGTCCAAATCGTCAGGTATCCAATCCATCGCATCCATCCGTCCGTCTGTCCCTGCGTCTGTCCCGTCAATCCATCCATCCGTCCACCATCCATCCGTCAATCATCCATCCGTCCCATTCCAATCCATCCATCCAAATCATCCATCCATCTATCCATCTATCCATAAATCCACCCGATCTTTCATTCATCCATCCATCCATCCATCCATCCATCCAATCCATCCATCCATCAAATCCACCGTCCATCCAATCCATCCATCCCGTCCATCCAAATCCAATCCATCCATCCATCCATCTGTCCACTTGTCATCTGTCTCATCCATCCATCCATCCATCCATCCATCTGTCCACCCGATCTGTCCATCCATCCATCCCTCCATCCATCCATCCATCCATCCATCCATCCATCCATCCATCCATCCAATGCATCAGATCCATCCATCCCGATCCATCCATCCATCCCTGCTTATCCGAGGTGTCATTTTCCTATATCGGCTGTCTATGTGCGTGGGGTGGGAGTCCCGCCCTGGACTTGGTGACCCCAGTCTACTCAGGGCAGAAAACAACCATCAGTGTGAAAATAAAATGCTTTTAAAAAAACCTATATTTAAATTAGTTTCATCCATGAACAAAAAACCAGGGGTTAGTCCTTAAGATCTTCTTTTTACGTGTATTCTTTTAACTTCCCTTTTTATATAATTTCCGGTTATAAATAACTTTTCTCTACTTTTTGGCCTGTAAAAGTGCATAAGATTTATTCCACAAATCTATGCCAAGTATGTTCAGCTCCACAGCATCAGCGTTTACATGAATTATGGAATTGGACATTGTTTCTTCCGTGACATGCTGCTTCTCTCTTGCATTATGTTGCCAGTGCTAGGAAAGCATTTAGAAAAGGGGACTATGATACTTTATTTTTAGTAGTGAAACCCTGAAGAGTGCAAGATTTAGCACAATATAGTAGTACAGTTTCCTTTTTTATACACACTACTTTTTAATACTAATGCATGCATACACCTACTTTTTTGCTCATATACAGAGTACTATTTTTTGCACATAGGTGAGTAGCTATGTATTTAATCTCTCTAATAGTTTAAGGTTTAGCTCTTGTGCAGGAAGCGCAGAATTTAGGGACTTGGCCGTCACAAAGTGGAATACTCTTAACTAGAGTTTGATAAGTGTGGGTGTATTCTTTGTGGGGTTTTTTTCAGTTGTCTTTCTCTAGAATTAGAGCTGAACTTCAGACTTGCTTGTGAGGTCTCAGAGTTTGTTGACTGAGATTATCTGACAGGATTGGTGTGGTGGTCAGCATGAAAATGAAAGCCCCCTCCAATGATGTATTCTTTGCTTCACCTCTCTGAACTAAATGAGATACAAGCTGTGTATGGCCAGTGGGACTCCTTCATCCCAGGATTAGGCTGACATGCTTGTGCGGCTTGCTGTGAATTCTAATGTCCATAGTGCCAACTGTCATGATCAATTAAGCAGTGAATCCAATCAATCAAATGCACACTCTTTCAGTTCAGATCCAACGAAGCCTGTCACACACAGCCTATAAATTATACTGTATAGTATGTGGAAAATATAGGAAACACTGCTTGTTCCATATGCATTTGTTTGTGCAGCACTCTGAAGTACCCTTATGAAGTTTGACTCTGGTGGTGAAATGCAAAAGCAAGATGAAAGACAATTCCTTTAATAAGGTTATTTTAAAATTTGCTGACCTCATGTCCACATATCATTGATAGAGTTTCCTATTTCTCTATACTCATCTGTCCAGACTGATGCAGATTATCATCAGATGAAAAGCTAACGAGCCTTCAAACTGCAATTTCAATTCAGTTTATTTCTATAGCGCCAATTCACAACATGTGATCTTAAGGCACTTTACAGTTCACCAGATCATACAGTCAGGATTGATTGATTAAGTTTTTCTATCTAAGGAAAACCAGCTGATTGCATCGACTCATTGTCTCAAAGGCAATCCCTCACTTTACACTAAGCATGTTTGTGCTGACAGTGGAGAGGAAAAACTCCACTTTTAACAGGAAGAAACCTCCAGCAGAACCAGGCTCCTGTGGGCCATCCCATCTGATGGCCCACTGGGGTTCAAGGAGACAGAAGCAGAAATCTGAGAAGGGGAAACTGTAAAGGCAGCCCCGTCCCCACAATCATGCCATGTGTCAGTACAAGTTCCAGAGTATATGAGGCAAAAGTAGGAAGATCGAGCAAATTTTTAGAACAAAACTGAATTGAGTCTGAATTACAGATTATGAATTATCAAATTACACCTTTACTGTGGAATTGCCGACATAAATGTTTAAAATCTCTCAGCAATGACCAATACATGGGCGCCATGCTTGATTTAACACCATATAGGATGTAGATTTCCTGAGAACTAATAATTTTTAAAATGGGGGTATTGGTGGGGCCGGGGTATGACAACAGGAGGTAATTTCAGTGCTTTATGAGTATGGGTTGAAAAATAGAATTATATAAATCCATAAAATGACGGGTATAAATTTTTGGGGACTTCCTCCTAAACCAGTGTTTTCTACTGTTCATGAAGTACCTCAACATATAAATGATTAGAAGCCAAACTGGCTAGTTTTTGACTGATATATCTTATTATGCATATTTTATTGATCCATTTTACTTTTTTAAGCATTCATTTTTAAGATATTTGATTGTTGGTGTGTTTTGGGGTTATGGATGGGTTGTTTGAGAGATCTGGAGGTTTGTCCACTTTTCTCCACCAGAGGGCGTACAAGATCTCCTGGAGCCTGAGCCGACCACACCACCTGTCTCCCATCTTGGCTAATTGTTTTCTGTACTTAAAGAATAGTACACCCAAAACATGATTAGCGTTCATTTTCTACTCACCCCCATGCTGAACAACACCCTGGAGTACTTTTTTTGATATCTCAAATGCATCACCTTGCGAGATCTGGGGAAACTGCTTGCTTTTGTCTGCTGAGCATTCAAATAATGGGGAGGTCTATGGTGCGAGGCAGAAAGGTCCATAAAAGTCCACAAAAAGCGTTGTCCAATATTCCTCCATACTGCTCGTCCAATGTATTCCAAGTGTCCTGATTGGGTAGCGTCCAGAATTTACGAAACGAAACGAAGTCATTTAGAATGTTTTTAGAGCATAAACAGTAGTGTATAGGATTTCCCAAAAGCGGCGTTCACGAGTCTACGGAAACAGCGGCAGACCAAACCAGATGAAAGTCGCATTCAGCGTCTGAACTCATGCCGATAAATGCAAGCGTAAAAGAAGAAATGTGCTGTTTACCTGTGCAAAGAAACAACGAAAGAAAAATGTCTGAGGACTTCGGTGTTGAGGAAGAGCATGAGTTCTTTGCCGGAGCTGAATGCGCACTTTCATCTGGTTTGGTCTGCCGGGTTTCCGTAGGCGCGTCGTGAGCGCGCTTTTAGGAAATCCCTATACACTACTGTTTATGCTCTAAAAGCATTCTAAAAACTTTCATTTCGAGTTCAAATATGGGCGCCCTTTCAGGCAGGACACTGGGAAACATCGGGCGGCGTATGGGAAGAGAATATTGACTTGCATTTTTGTGGACTTTATGGACTGCACTGCCGAGGCGCTCCGCATAGACCCTCCATTGGCTGGATTGATAAACTTGCAACATAATCTCCAGACTCATTTCGAATATCAAAAAAGCTACTCCAAGTGATGATTCGGCATGAAATGAAAAATGAGGCTATCATGTTTAAGTACCAAAGACACTAGTCCAGATGCTCGGCTGTTCGCATTTCCGAGGATTAATAAATTTGGCCAGACTTCTGAAATAAAGAAACACTCACTGCATCCCTAAAATATTTTTCTAGTAGAATAACTTAGAGCCGACTCAATGAATTCAGATTAAATCAAGAGTCTGAAACACCAAATAAATCCACAGGGTGGAGCAGCAAAGATGCAGTAATACAACAAACCCCAGAGGTCTGTTTGAAAAGATTCTTTTGGTGGGGAGAAAAAGTATTTTTGAAGCTTTAAAAGCTTTACCCCGGAGAAAAGGCCTATTTATGTGAAGTGTAAAATGTTTTAAAAACAGCATAAAAGTCACTGAGGCGGTCATAATGGTCGGTAAGAAAAAAATTGCACGGCATGCAAATGCAAAAAGGTTTCATACAGACAAAGCTTAACAAAGTAGTTTTAATCAGACTTTTTCTCTCAGTGGGTTTACTTTGCAAGGACTGATTGTTTTATGTTTTTTTCTGTGTTCTTGGTTGCGACCATCATAACTCAATGGAATAATAAGGACCTTGTTAGGAACTTTAAGGTCAAAAAGCAAGGTAAAATATGACTTGTGTAGAAAAAAAAACTGCCATCCTGCATTTGGTGGATTCATAATTAATGATGTATAAAAATGAATAATTCATTTTCAGTCCACCTACTCCAGTGAAACAAAAAGTGGGTGGTGTGCTTGGCCATGTCCATTCAACTTAGAGGCAACTGTTTCCCTCCTAAACAATGCCCCCCCTCTCTTTTTCCTTGCACTGCACATTCTCTAACCTGCTTACTTTCACTGGAGCCCCCCCCTCCCCATCAACCATAGTGATCATCCACTCGCTTACTGCATCCCGTGCCCGAAAGAGAGACGATCCATTAATCAACAAATAGTGCATTACCTTTGTAATTAACATTCAACTGAGTTTTACCCAGTAATATTTCATTAGTTTATATGCAAATAATTTTGAATGATTGCCTCATTTCGTCGGTGAGAGCAATGATAAATTGAGCCTACTAAAGGAATGTGCATGGTGTACTTCTGTGAGTATATGTGTATACATCTGCATGCACTCACACTGCTGTAGTCTGGGGTAACACATTTTCATAAACTCTCTGTCCGTCTCTCACACTCCCATCACATCCGTACAAAAAGTCCCACACACCTGCCCCACCTCACACACACAGAGGTGATAACTACGGTAGTGAGGAAATGTACCTGGCTTGCTTTTTAAACACATTAAGCCCTTTACTAACATCAAACTAATTTCAAATTCCCTACACCTGATCAAACTTGATCCGACTATTAAAACAGAACAGTCAATTCCTTGTCAGTTTACCTACAATATAACCACTGACACTTGAGAGCTGCACCCCTAGCAGCTGTCAGTTCTCCATGTTTATTTAATCTACTGTATGCATGAGAGTGCTTAAAAAAGGAGAGCTTTTCCCTTTCATTCTCAAAGCTCTGATAACATTGTGTAACACCAGAACATAATGTACCAAGGAAATCCTGTACTTCTCCAGGTGGCATCAGCCACCGCTGTTCTGTTAGCAGGCCTAACAAAGAGGGGCCTTAAGATTTTACCCCCCCAAACACTAGACATCATTTAGACGCTGGTTTTTAGGCTAAATCTGGTCTTAGTCTGGATTTAGTCCAGAAAAAATGGCTGAAAATCAGGCTGTGTTTGGTCGGTCTGATTTTCTCCCGCTTTAGTCCAATACTACATGTTAAAAAAAGACGTTGCAAACCCATTTTTCAACGTCTTTTGAAAGATATGAACATTACAGCTTTTCACATTTCACTTTTCAACCAAATGTAGATGTCGTTTGGATGTAAATCATGTCTTCTTTTTAATGCCTTTTCGAACACATTTTGCTCAGTGGGTATAGGTTGTGTATGTTCATTTTGTTAAAGGAAAAATCCACTCAGTGCTTTAAATATTAAATTACTAAATACTGTTCAATAAATGCAAGTGTTTTTAAGTAAGAGTAATTTTCATGTGAATGTGCTTTACTGGAGGCATCCATG
>JAGKQL010000006.1:3765972-3789759 GCA_018398635.1 Cyprinodon brontotheroides | reverse complement strand
TTTTTCTAGAAATGACAATGGATGAGATGTTCCTCCCAGAACTCAAAGCTGAAAGAAGATTGTACACCATAGATTTAACTTAAGACAGCATGGATGTGTAAATATATGTGACTATTTATGAGCAAAGGGTTTTAGAGAAATATAATTTGTCTTTATTTGGAAACAAACATGTAATACCTGTTTATTTTCCTGTTAGAACAGCGTAGATTGACCCTTAGGTTTTAGCACCTATCCGCTTTCTGTCACCCCTCAGTGCACGTTGGCTCCTGCCTGGTCACCTCTATAAACATGTTCTGTTTACACCTCTGATCCCCAGGATCGTGGAGAGACATAATCCATTTACTGAGAGAACCAGGCTGCTCACCTCAGCCGGCTCCTCTCAATGTGTGTCATGGTTTGCACTTTTTGGTTCTGTTTAGGTTTTCTTTTGGAGTTTCATATGTTTCATTTTGATTTTGTGGTATTTTCTGGTTATATTTCAGTTCCTCTCTTGTGTCAGTCTCCTTCTCGTAGCTCCCTTCTAGATTCTTCTGTCCACACCTGCTCCCAATTAGTTCATTACCCCAGTCTTTGTTCTGTTTGACATACACTCCTCCTCTTCAGTTAAGGTTTGCTGAATCCTCGTCGTTTCTTTGTCCCTCATGTGTTTTTCCCCTGATTTTTCCTGGATTTCAGTTTTCTGTATATCGTTTGTGGACTTTTGCTACTGTTGCCCTTTGGAACTACATAAAATCTTCAAGAATCCACCTCAGCTTCCGTCTCTGCATTTGTGTCCTCTAAAAACCTGCACATAACCTGACAATGTGGAGGAGCAGTGGCTCCAAGCTGATCATGGGTGGCTAAGTTCCCCAGCAGGTCACAATTTTCCCACTTCTGCTGGCTGTATGGGAATACTTTAGCGGACGGAGGCAGCTAGAGGAAGCAATAAAGCTAATATGATAGCAGAGCTCAAGCATCGCTAAGTGCTTTTTGATAAACGTAAAGTTAATCTTGAAATAAACAAGCTACCTTTTGCACCAGATATTAAAGCAGAGAGCTTGGTAATTGGACGTCTCCTTTAAGTCTGTGTTTCTGATTTGTTTTAAGTGAGTACAGAATCTCTCCATAGCTGTAGCTGCATACTGTTTGACATTTCTATGGCCTCTTTGTGCATATTATGCAAAAATCCCAAACAGGATCTATATCTATAATATTCACCAACTTGTATATTTAACAAGCTGACTTTCATAAAAAGTCATAAAAAGTTAAAATATACAAGTTGGGGAATATGATAGATAGATAGATAGATAGATAGATAGATAGATAGATAGATGATAGATAGATAGATAGATAGATAGATAGATAGATAGATGGGATAGATAGATAGATAGATAGATAGATAGATAGATAGATAGATAGATGAATAGATAGATAGATAGATAGATAGATAGATAGATAGATAGATACACTGATATACTACGAAGATATTTATCCCATAATTTTACACGGGAACAAACTATGGCAAGCCTTTTTGATATGTACTAGTTTCACTGAATATGTATGCCTGATATCTGAAATGACCATTTCAAACCAAATGACATTCTCCACATCTAGAAGAAATATTCTGGATGTCTAGAAACTTATTTCAGATCTCCACATTCCTAATATTACTGTATTATTTGTATTATTTTGACAATCAAACATTTTTTTTCAGATATGAATATATTTAGTCAAGCTGATAAATGTCAAAATCAAAATGTGTAAACTAGTCTTATATATATCTTTTTTTTTACTTTCTTAAATTCATTTTCTGCTACAAAAATGTAATTTAGAAAATAAATTATTACAGTTAGGTCTAGGAATGCGATTTTGTTCAAGAGAAATTTTATTTTAGTGATCTACAAATGGAACTACAGAGAACTTTTTTAATAAATGTAAAAGAGGCCTGCCATAGCCCACCTCATCATAAATTTCCGCATTAACTCGAGCAACATTCTTCCCCTCGCCATCTTCCTCTTTGCGGCTTTAGCGCTGTTTCTCTTTCATTTTGCATTTCTTCATTAAAATCTCAAGTTCCAGTGGGGTAAAATAGGCACTTCCTGTTGCCTGTTGTCATGGTGACTCGTCGAATTGGTGCTCCACTGATAAGGGCTTTTCGTACATGTTTCGCACGTGCTTAACTCTGAGTGGACCTAGTTCAAATTGACTGAACTAATTGATGGCAGCCGTTGTGAAACCGAACACTCAGAGTTCCTGTTTTTTTGGCTGGATCGAGTTGAACCGGACCCCAGAAGACATGACTATATAAGTGATGATCGACCTCCAGCTTGGGCTGTCCTGGTGCCAAGTGCTCCAATAAAGACCCTTGTGCTTGAGCCTGGCGGTCTTTGTGGTTGTCACAAAAGTCCAATAATATAGACCACTCAGGTTCAGATCAGGGAGTCCAGTCGCCTTGAGAGAAAGTGGACCATGCCTGGAATCAGTGCTGCTTCCCATGTGCTCCTTCTTCCAGCAGGAGATCATAAAATATTAAAAAAGGAAATTATATCACAATCTGAAGAACTAATATGAATTTCTAACATTTTAAGGATTTATTAAAAGACAATCTAACATCATTATTTCTGATCGCATAAAAACATTTTTGTTAACTTCTTTCCATAAAGATGTCATGTGTTCAAATCAAAGAGTGGATTTTATGTTTTCTGGTGTAACATTGAGCTACAGTGATCTCAAGGCTCTTTTAACATCTTTTGCCAGGGAAACCGATAATAAATGAATTAAGCAAACACTGTATTTGAAGGAATAGATTATTTCTACATCCTTCCTATAGGTCTACTTCAGAAATTGCAAAAACATTTATCATCAAGCCACCCACTGTACCTCTGATTCGTTCACAACCTTCTTTCCAATAATCGGACAACCTCATGCCGTTTTTTTCCTGCTCTCTCTCTTTTTAAGTCATCTCGTCCCTCACAGTTCTGGATGTAGTTTACCTTCTCTATCTGTGCAGAGCCCTCCTTTCCATCTCTCTCCCGCACTCCAGTATCTTTCCCTTTTCTGCCATATCTCCTTTTGTGCGTATCTGCCTCCCTCGCTTACCTTGGTCTGCTCTCAGTCTCTGTCACTCTGTCTCAGCTTGGCTGAACAGATAAAGCTGGGACGCTCATGAAGGCAAGCCAGCAACTAGCTTCCTCTATTTCCTTTCCTACCTCCGATACGAACGCACACACACATCCGTCACACAGATGAAAACCTGAGAAGATGCAATCACATATGCAAACACACACAAATGCACAGAGGGTATTCTCCCTGTGAATGTACAGATGGATATAATCTTGCAGGATGTGAAGGTCAGCTTCTTCATTCTGTTAATATTAAAAAACATCTTAAAGGACTGAAGTTTCTCTAATTCACACAATTTTCCAAAACGGGAATAAATGGTGAGAAAGAGGAAGAAAAAAGGTTGGGGGGGGCAGACAGAAGGATACAAAATAAGAAGAAAAGGAAAGAAAATCCCTGCATCTAATTGGGAAAAAACGGGTCAAACTCGTTAAAAGGCAACAAAGGAGGAACTCTAATTGCTTGAGTAGAGCTCTGCAGAAAGTTACCATACAGTGAAACCTTGAGTTTAGACAATGGTTTCAGGATTAGAACAAGCCTGTGGAAAGCCTAAAACGGTTTAACAGGTTGTCCAGCCATCTTAAAGAATGTAAATCCTGTTTACTGTTGATATAGATGACATCACAGCAGCACAACCAGACATCAAACAACTGGTTCATTCATTAATAATAGGAGGTTCTGTATGACATGTTTCAGTGAAAATCGTAAACAGCATTCCCACAAAGTGGATGGGTCAACAGCCACAGAAAACGCAATTCATATTACCAATTCAATATATTCATGTCGGAATCTAAATTGAGATGTATTCCATGCAAATGTTGCACAAAAACATCCTGTGGAAGATGTTTTGGTAAATGACCCTCAGCATTTAAAATAATGCAGAAAACACAAAATGAAAAACTGAGGCAAACATCCAAAAATGCTAAGAACCAAAAAAAAAAACCAGAAAACATCTGGGAAAACTCACGTTGGGAGACGAGGAAGTAACTACCAACAACAAGGAATCAGCACTGAAGAACTGCACAGGGAAAGTATATATGGGAGACAGAACAAAGACTGGGGTAATCAGATGATATGGAGCAGGTGTGAATGGGAGTGACTAGAGAGGAGCTGGGGGGAAAGGGGACGGACACAAGGGGGCAACAGAGAGTAACTAAAGACTGGCTTAAATATAAGAAATAAACCAAAGATCAACAAAACTGAATAACTGAAAACTAAAAACTCAAAGTCCCAAAAGAGGAGAACTGTAACACAACCTTAGTCTCAAGGATATATTTTTATGTTCTTGGTCTCGTCTTGGTATTGGCAGCATTTTTACTCTCTTATCTCTTTCTCTGAGGGGTCAGTGTCGACCTTTTAGAACAAGAACACTGCTGATAGGTTTTCTCCATATCTTACTAATAAAAGTTAATAAAAAACCTGCAGTGAAGTTCAAAAAATAAACTTATGACTTAAAGCTTTGAGAAAAAACGAGAAAAGATTGTTTTTACATATATTTGAAACAAAACCAAAATAAATAAATAAAAAACTCCAAGCTATAGAGGTTGTTTTATAGATCCAAGAACTAATTTCTAATCAAGAGAGACATTTTCTTGATAATCAAAATTACAAAGTATAATTTTCCTTTTATGTATATGGTTTTGGTAACGTCTTGATCTCTTTGTCGTCTTGACTACAACATAATTGTAAGATAAAATTCAGACAGTGTTCATTACTTGATGAGTTTAAACCTGCCTATGGATGGATGGATGGATGGATGGATGGATGGATGGATGATGGATGGATGGATGGATGGATGGATGGATGGATAGATGGATAGATAGATAGATAGATAGATAGATAGATAGATAGATAGATAGACAGACAGAGACAGACAGACAGACAGACAGACAGACAGACAGGACAGACAGACAGACAGAAAAAATCTCATAAATGGCCGATGGACAGGACAGATGATCTTGAATCTCTTGATTTTCCCTGTTTTGTTGCTTCTGTCAAATCATGTTCTCAACATGTATAGAGGTGAGGAACCAGTGCTGAGAGATGCCAAGAGTAGAAACTACAGATGGTTGAGTTCAAATTTAGTGAGTAAAAATAAATACAAAACCATTAGGAAAAAAAAGCTACTTCAGCACCTTTGATACTCATTTAAGTTAGCTAAAAGAAACACTTAATATATATATATATATATTTTTGTATCTTGCTCGTTCACAGCCTTTGTGAGGGCGTCAACCGCTGCCAGCAGCCTGATCAATGCCCAAATTGCTGACGACATCCTCTGCAATTGAAGATACATCAGGTGTCCTCCAAATCCAAACAGGAGAAATCCGAATATCATAAAACCAAAAAATCCAAACATCTTCGATATCCTCCAGTGAAAACTTTGTGAAACACACCATCCTCCAGGCTCTCCAGTAGTCCATGGTGTTTCCCACGAAGTATGTTCCAGCAGGACAGGACGGATCCCCTTTCCTGTCTATAAGTCGATGCAATCAACTGGTTTTCCTTAGATAGAAACTTTGAATAAATTTGACTGGATGATCTGGTTAACCGTAAAGTGCCTTGAGATGACGTGTTTTGAATTGGCACAATAGAAATAAACTGAATTGGATATAATATGCTGGGTTCACACAAGAAAAAAGTATCACAAAAATAAAAATGTGGATATCAACACTGAACACTAACATAGGACTTCTATCCATTATTACTTTGCATTTCAGATTAGTTTTGTGTAAATATTATATGAACAAACAGTATTACTAGATTATTTCTGAGCTGGTGATGAAGTCAAAATTAGACAAATCAACATGCAGCCAGAAAAAAGCAAAACCCACAGGACAAAACCCATGGGACCCAATATGGGACATTAGCTGCTACACCTTATTAAAGCTCTAATCGAGGCTGTGTGCTCCAGTTCTTAGCCACCCTTGTTATATTCAGAAATAACCCACATCAGCTAGATGACATTGTAATCAAATAGCTGCAATCAGTCGGTGGCTGGGAAAGAGACAGTCACCTTTTAAAACATGTCGATATGTCTGGAGGTGAATTTGAAAAACATTGTTGACAAGATTAACTTTGGCGCAACAATACAACATTCTATTTTCCACTACAATTAGACTTGCAAAAATATTTACACCTTCAGGATCCCCACATTTTATTCAGATGGTAAGTAAGACGCACGCAAAGAGGAGAACAAATTATTTTCAGCTGGGCAGAGAGAGCATTGATCCTGCTTATGTATAAATATATTTATGCTTGCATGTGTAAAATGTCAAAGATAAAGAGCAGAAAAAGACAGAACAGAAGACAAGGCATCATAGCAAACCCACAGCTTTCAAAGCACGACACTACTGATGTTTGAGTGAGCAAGTAAGATACATCGGCATATCAAGAATGTGAGATGGGAGGATAAAAGAGACAGGGTTCACAAGAGGGAAGGGATTTAAAACGATGGATGCATATACACGTTAAGGGATTTTAGACGTTACGACAGGTTGGTAAAGTTGGATTTTTTTTTAAATGTAAATACAGTTTGAGATAAAAAAAAAAGTATCTGGGAACAAAAAATCTATGTGAGGTGACGGGTTGACTTGTGTGATGCTGATCAGGGTGAAGAGGGGAGAGGGAGCTGGTGTGTTGATGTTATGTGTGTGCTTGATCTCAAAGGGGTTTAGATATGAAAATGCGCTCGGCTGAAATAGCACAAAATGTTTATGATTTTATCAAGATCTGGGTGTAACTTTTCCTTCTGTCTTTGGGTGGATCCATCATATCTATTCATGTTGCATTTATGGGGGTGCCCGGTGAAAAAATGTATCTTTGTTCTTTGCTTCACATCATAGATAACAAAAAAAAACAAAAAAAACAATGCACTGTCACTTCATTTGAGATTGTCTTGTTTTGGAAATGTGTTGTTCAGTAAGTGCATCTTAACTGCAGTGGTAAATATCTTTTCAAAGTCGGAGCTGAAATGTTCTGCATGCACATCTTTATCTCCACCCACTGTTTGAGGTCGACCCTCTGACGTCCGCCCTGAATATTCTCTTTCATTCTATGCATTAGAACAACCAAGCAATTTCACTGGGGAAATGTTCGCTTGTCGGTTATATTCATTAGCATGAATCCTTATATCAACCCACTGCTTCCAATGATATAAGAGCCCAAAGCAAAGAGTATATAACGGAATTGCATTAGCAGGAGTTCTGCAAAAAAAGAATGAAGCAATATACTGCGGGATATTATTCACATCTTTTCCTCTAATGTTTTGTGCTCAGTTTCATTAAAGTCTGATGTGATTAAGTTCAGGCAGAAAACCTTTTTCTTTTTGACACTATTAAACACTAATTTATGGTTGTCTTTCTCACAGGCTTCATGTTTAATAGTAGCTGTGATTAAGTGAACATTCTACTCCCTACTTCTGTACAGACACAAACAAATATCTTCTTAATGCTCATAGCCAAAGAATAGAACTACTATGAACCAATCTAACATTATGAACTAAATTTACTAAAAACTCTTAACCAGTCTGTCTGTGGAAAGTCATTACCCTATTCTAGGGCGCAAAGTAAATTAGCCATTATTATTATACAGGAATGACTTGTCATCTATGGTCGTTGGTTTTTGTAAGCAAATAAGTAATTTTGAAGCAGACTTTTAACACTCAAATCCTTTCAGCCATACCTTCTGTTTATACAGTCATATGAAAAAGTTTGGTCACCCCGATTAATCTTAATGATTTTATTTATAAATATTTGGGTTTTTGCAATAGCTATTTCAATTTGATATATCTAATAACTGATGGACACAGTAATATTTCACTATTGGATTGAGGTTTATTGGACTAACAGAAAATGTGCAGTTTGCATTAAAACAAAATTTGACAGGTGCAAAAATATGGGCACCTCATCAAAAAAGAGACATTAATATTTAGTAGATCCTCCTGTTGCAAAAACAGCCTGTATTTGCTCACTGTAGCTTAAATATAAGCTACAAGGGGGGCACCTCATTCATGCTGACATAATCCACTGGCTGCAGCCAAGTTTCTGTAACACAGCATAGATAAATTTGTTTATCATCAAAATCAAGTAATTAATTAACAGACTTTTTGAAAAACAAAAGAGATCTTATGTTAAACAAACTACATTTAATAGTTTTTTACTTTTTCCCCAATTGAGATTATTTTAATTTAATTTAGATTATCATATTTTACTCCCTTAGGATTCTTTTCTAATTTATTTGATTTTGATCATGGGAAAGAATGTCTGGATGGACTAATGAGTTAGTAGCAGTAGAGAAGCTGCAAAACTGGACTTTAGGGATTAATAAATTTGGCCAGTTTCCTTCTGTCAGGATCCCAGTTTTTGTGTTCGTCTGTTTGTCTTGTCTTTTGTGTTTCTCCCTTCCACCACCAGGAGGCTTCTGCTCTGCCCGCCTCCTCACACACCTGCCACCTGTTGCCTCATCACCGGACTGCTCTTAAGCTGCTGGTTGCCACTACTTCGACGCCAGAGTGTTTGCCAGTTTAGGGGTTCTCTAGCCAAGCCTTGTTTATGCTGAGTCTAATCTGAGTTTTTGCATTCTGAGTTTTTGTCCTCTAGCCAAGCTGAGATCACATTGAGTTTTACTGAGCGCTTTGTTTCTCCCTGAGTCTCAACTTTGTTTGTTCTTTGCCTTTCGGCAGGAAGCCTTCCTGCAAACTGGACCTTTTCGGACCGCCTTCTCCCAAGTGGGATCAACTGAGTCTTACACTGAGCGCGACGGATTCCAAACAGGATGTTTGGATCCAGCCACCTTTTAGCACGCTGAGATCTCTCTGAGTAAGGAAGTCATCTTCACCACGATCCGCTCAAGTACCACAGGAAAACTGAGTTGCAAACCAGTGGTTAAGATCATTCCACTCAGTATGCAGTTCTGGGTAAACCCTGTTCCGCCCTCCACCGAATCAAATTACTCTGGAAGATCAACACATAGACTGAAGTGGCAACTAATCCTCCTTCAAGATAGACAACTCCAATTTCCCACTGAGCCTCCGAACCTAACAGTCTGTCTTCTCCCTCCTGTCTTCCAGTTTTCCTCGGCCGAAGCAGAGTTCAGAGGAACTCTTCACCGTAACTCAATATACACTTCAATAAAACCCGTTGAACTTTTATATTGTGTCTCTCTGTTTGGCTTCATTGCATGTGGGTCCGTAGCCTTAGAAAGAATCATGACGCCTACTAAGAAGGGCAGAAACATCTGAAGCGGGATGGATCCCATCTCTTCAAATCCGACCAGGTTTTAAGGACAGTATTAAGGACACCACCTACACCAGTGATTCCCAACCGGGGGTACGCATACCCCTGGTGTTCCATGACTGCATTGCAAGATGTACATGAAAATATTTGATTTCTTAGGTATTTTTTGGTGTCTGAGGACCCAATTGAAAAAAAAAATGTAGTAGTAAGATTTTATCAATCAAAAAGTAGAAGAGTTTTTTTTAGCTCACTTTCAGCTGTGATTAAAGCCAAGCAGAGGAACAGGCTAGATGTAGAGATCAGCCTTGTATCAGCGGTTTTTCACACAGATCTATTGGAGCTCATCATAGCAGCTCAGGTGTCCTGATGAAAGCAAATTAAACAAATTAAGTCAGTCTGCCTATAATTTTTGTTCAGTATTTTGTTCCCAATTCATCAAGTTTAAATGTAAATATAAGGGAGTTATTAAGAGGAGCTCCAGTTTTATAAATACAGGTTTATAATATGATTTCATTTTGATTCCTTACTAACTTCCAGGCAACATATTCATGCTGTTTTTTATTTGAGATGGAAAGAAATACCTAAGAATTAAATGCTCAAATTAAAAGATTAAGTAAAAAGTTTTTTATTTCATAATCAATTAATGTACGTTCCACTTTTGGACATCGTCAATGCTTTTGACTAGGAAGGAGACTCATGCTAAGACAAAATGCCCAAAGGGGTACACCAGTCAAAAAAGGTTGGAAAACGCTGACCTAGACAACCAAGGGTTGAATGACGACATGCGGCTAAACGTGTCATCACTGGTCAGATCAGGGAGGGGACCAACCTTGTTTGGGCAAACTTACACACCGAAGCAACACTAATTTTAATTACCTCCGATCGGCGTAAGCAGGTGTCATTACCGCCTGGGTAAATAAATCTTTCTGTATTTAATCTGAATATTAGCCAGCAGTTTTAGGTAGGATTTGATGTTGCCCGTTCTGGCCTTAAGCAAACATTTGACTTTGGTCCCTGGTGTCTAATGCCACGTTTCTGACTATGGAGCTGCCAGTTCCTAGAGTTGGCTTACCAGCAGAGATGGCAAAAGTACTCACTTTCTGTACTTGAGTAANNCCGTTACTAGCATGGGGTACCTAATAAAGTGGCCGGTGAGTGTATGAGGAGAAATGGGCTTCTCCTTATATGTCCCTAAAACTTTATAATTGCTTTTTCTCTGTGAGACTCTGATCATTTTTTTTTTCTTTTCATATTCCTAAACCTTAAACATGGAAATGAATATGACCATTTAACTCCATGGGTCGAAACCCAATCAAAAAGAAGATTTAAATGAAGTAACATTTATCATTTTATGTCACGCTGTCCTTGGTTTGTGGTTTTATCTAAATATCACTAGTTGTACAGTAATGATCCAGACCCCGGTAGGCTGGGAATGTCTATACATAATAAGGTTGTGGACATATTTTCTGCTCAATAGGCATAAAAAATAATAATTATACAACATAGTAATAAATGTACACATGTATATAAATAGATCCATAATTAAAGTCTGAGAAGTAATTAGAAAAGGTTATTGGCAGAGGAAGATAAAGTGGGCTTAACTGCAAGCTGAATGAGGCAACATTTTAACCTGAGCAGCATAAGAAAATGTTGATTTTATTGCAGAAGAAGTAAAGCTGTTGCTGCAGCTTTGTTTTTCAATGTTTACAACACATACAACACATTATCAAGAAAAATAATTGAAAGTTTTGTTTTAGCTGTTTCAACTACTTAGGATTGCCACGTTTACATTGTTTAATGAATGGACATGCTAAAAATCTGAAATACTACTGACTCTTCCTTTAATAACACCCAAACAGGACACCACATGCAAATGTTTGATATGCACATTATCCACACTTATAGGACCAAATAAACATAACATCAAATGGAGCTCCACTCCAAGCCCCTGTCACACCTTGCCGATTTAGCCAGTGAAAGCCTGAAGTCCCAGAATCTCCTAAAAAGCTGGCATACGCTGACTTTCTATGTATTTATTTATTTATTTTTTTTGATGTATACATAGAGTATTAATAATGAATCCAGAACTTATATCCAACTACAGTCTAACTTATGCATAAGACACGGCAGCATAATGCCCATGAAATGATGCAGAAGCCAGACTCCTGAGGGGGGCAGCTGTGTGCCCCGGAGGCACCCAGCCTGCATAAAAAGATGTCTTTGATCGTGGTATTAACCTAGCTGCTGTTTACTGACCGCCAAAAGAAAGAATAAAACAACAAGAAAAAAGAAAGAAGCTTTTGGTGGCAGTGCAGATTGAGCGTCATGTCTGCTAAGAAGTGTGTTGGTGGTGGGCGTAGAACGCAGGGAGGATCCATCACACTCACCTTCTCTCCTCACCCTATGATGGGGATGAAGTCTGGAGGAGAGATGACGGTTTCCTCCTGTGAACCCCCTTTATACCAAAAACGCTGCCAGTACGCCATTATACAGTAGATGGAAGTTAGAAACACGCTCAGCGCTCGTCTGGAACACGCCAGATACCTTGATATGCGTTGGAGAGAAGTTCTGGATAAGTTACGCAGAAGTTACTCAGAGGTTTAGGAGAAGCTAGACGCCACGACTGATGAGGAACTGACACTGAACGGATGTCAACAAGCAGATAACGTACCCGTAACTTATGGGCCACGTATGTCAATGTACTTGCCGTATGTAGACGCGTTCCAGTGTACTTCAGCATTCGCAAAACTTACACAAAATTGACCCGTATGCCAGCGTTTTTGCCAAATTTTTCGTACATCAGGCATACACTGGTCTAAATCGTTAAGGTGTTACAGGGGCTTTGGGAAATTTATTTTGTTGGGTTCTTTCTTGGCTACAAGAAAACACCTCTAAGTACTACACTACTGTACTGGACATGGGGCTGAAAAGGAGAACCGAAATAAAGCAGCATTTCCGCACCTGATGGTGGGAAATCATCAAAGCTAGAACGCAAGTTTAGTCAATAACCAGCTGTAAGATCTCTCCAACCCCCCCTTTTCAGCCAACTCCTCCACAGGACCTCCCACAGAGGTGTGACTTGCCAGCCCCCTCTCTGTGAGGACAGAGAAAACCAGATTCCCTCTTTTTTCCTGCTCTCTTGCCCATGAAGCTGGGGTCCGATTCCGCAGGATCTCCAGCAAAATGGAGACCCAAGGCCCAGAACCCAGATCTCCAGAATCATCTAGGAGTCATCACTGTGACCTTTCAGAACCAAACTGCTACAAAACAGACCTTTTGCAACACATTTCTCTTGAGTTTCAGAACTTACAGAGCCAGACTGGAGAGAAGGACACCTGCTGTGGCCTGACTGCTGCTGGATGAAACTCAAGCCTTCCAAATGGACAAAAGGTTTGCAGGTCTGGCAGAATTAGGGACAGAAAACAATATGTCTTTTGATGTTGTTGATAATTTAATGTGTTCACTGATGAGTAGAGACAAAGCTAACAGGATGGACTGCATGCTACGCTATGATATACAGAAGCATGTTTTGAGCTGCTTGAGACAAGCTTTATTTCACTAAGGGTGCTAAACACATTTTCATTACCAAGTCTGACCAAGAGTCATTTAGTGGAATCCTGATGTCTATTCGCTGCTAGCTATTTCAAAGAGAGTTAAAGAACTCATTTAAGGAAAAGGTTATTGGTTCCTGATTAAGCAAATTATTTAATAAAACATGATTTGGCCAAATAATGTTTTATTCACCTCATGGATTTGCATTGTGAATCTTGTGCTTATAACATTCCAATTTCTTTTTAAAATTAGTGAAAAGCTAATTTGATCAGATCACAAATTATTCCAGATAAACTTTTGGTTTCAAACATAAAATCTACCTTAAACTGTAATATGGTTTTCAACCACGTTTTTCAACTTCCTTTTGTACATAGTAGTTTAGTTTAGTTGAGTTTTACTAGTCTTAGCTGAGAGTGTTAAGACTGAAATATGTTTGACTTCAGAGCTGAATGATTTTTGTTGATCAAAACTCTTATATTTTGTTCAGAAGTTGTGGTGAATTTATTCCATGTATGTGCAGAAATAACTGTTTGACCATGATTAGAGCTCTATTCACTCAGTTTCATCTATTGTTCTAACTACTGAAGGTTCAGTGAGGAACTGTGTGTCATAAACAGCTACTATAACAGCTTTAAATAATATCTGATTTAAATGCCGATATCGGCGATTACCACTCCTACTAGGGAGATAGCAAACAAATTACGTGAACATTAAAGTATCGAGAAATATAAATTCCCAGCTGGCTGATAGGCTGAATAGAACATAAAATCACAACATTATCGTTGTGTATCCTACCTGGATGGCTCAACACCTGTTTAAGTGAGAACAGATAATATATTTATGACAGAGCTTGCATGAGGAGCAATGGGCGTTTCCGATGCACGCTCTTGCAGAGCACACTTGTTGATTTAAAGTGGAGAGGGCGGGTCTTTTAAAATCATTCTCAGAAAATCCTTTTTCCTTCTAAGAGGAAACACTAAAAAGCGTTGGTTATAAATGGTAAACAATATTTTTGAAACCTTGCCTCAGGCTGTAATTGTTTGATTAGCTCTCCTGTTGCTCTAGGTGAATGCTTTGCCTCTGACTATAGAATCTTGTGCATCCCCCCCCCCAAGTAGAACTTGGTATTTAGCTCAGTTAATTCTCTCATTCTTTTCCCGACAGAGCTTATCACACGAATGAAATACATTGATTCGCCATACAGTTTGCCATTATGAGGGAAGCAATCGTCAGAATATAAGGCAGGAACTAGACAAGCCCTGCACAATGCATGATCCCTTACCTGTGCTGCTGTTGTTTTCTTTAAAGCTGCATCTGACTAACTAAGTACACCTGCCCCGTGCCATCATAGAACTAGTAATAGTTATACCGAGATTTAATCGGTACAGATTTTCCAATCTCAGGTTGCACTGGATTATAAAGCTGGGCTTTTAGGAGCAAGGCAGCTTGAAGCATATCGAAATACAAACATTTTCAGATTCACCGCATCAGCGTCAGGATAAAATAAACATTGTATTGTAGGAATTAAATCTATGTCTGTTTGTATGATGTGCTCAGCACGAAAGCGCGCGACAGTTTAAGAAATTTCGCCGATAAGTCTGAAGACCCAAAAGGGATGGAGGTGCAAAGATCATCAAACATACAGATGTTTTCACGGTTATTCAACATTTTCGAAGTAATGCAGAATGAACCGTGTCTCACAAATGGCTGTCTTCATTATTTTTTCATTGCAGCAGTGCAGGTTTGTTTATCGGCCCGTTCATCGGTCACCATGTCGTCGCTGGCCTTCCAAAATTAGCCACGGAAGTGCTCGGCATATGCGAGCAGCCCGGCGGAATGCCGCTTTAACAGTTTCGACCTGATTCGACTATTTTAATTTGTTGCATCTTTGCAGTGATGAATAAAGTACTGCAGCGTCATTGGTATAATGAGATCGCAGCCATCAACTGAAAGCCTTCCGTGTTATCGCTTCTAAATCATTCTATCATTACTGTGTTCAGAGCACGACAGTCTTATCTCATATTGAATCAAACATTTTCAATGCCTTTGCCTCTGAAAGCCGGGGATCCTTATTACCACTGGAGGTGCCAACTTTTGCCGAATTGACTTTCGCGACACAGTAAAGCTATTCGCTCATCTTCTGGGGTCAACTTGTCGGCTGGAGTCCTCGTAATTTTACACATCAAAAATGCACTAGAAATAAGTCGGCGATTTTGTGACATTAAGTGTATACCCAGTTGTCATCTCGGTCAGATTCCCGTGGCTCAGTGAAAGTGCGGGAGTCAAAGAAACGGTTGGCGTAAAGCAATAAACAGCTGCAGGCACCGTGAGCTGGGACAGTGCTGCCCGGCTGGTTTCACTGAGAAGGGCTGTTTGAATGCCTGGGAGCTTCGGCAAAAGTGTACGTGTTACTATCGTTGTTAATAGGCTGCAAAATATGCACAGTACCATCTGCCAAGGCACGAGTTGCAATTCCCAGAAACCACCCTGGAGCCACTGCTGCATAAAAATCAGGAACATAACTCTTCTAGCTCATGTTCAAGGGCAGGAACTGCTTTTCGTTTATGACTGAAATGCAGGTAAATAAGTAACATTTCCCCAGAGAATATTACAATTAATACAAAACTTTTTGATTCTTTTGGCTCCACTATCATGTTCCTTCTACAGAGTCTTATGTCATTTGAAATAGCTTTAGCATCAGAATGACATAAATACTTTCCGTATTCCTGTTTCTTTCACTTAAGAAACATTTCTAAATTATGACATTTTTCCATTCTGGAACTAAAGGATATTATCCATGCATTTATATCACCATGGATAGAATACAGTGATGTCCTATTTAGTGATCTGGATAAATCCTCACCTCTAAACCACCCAGAAACCAGCAGTTTATTCTGACTAAAACAAGCAAAAGAAAAACTCCCACTCCCATAATAGTGGATTATTTAGACTGCTTCAGCAAATTTTTTACTTAGTTTTAAAGTATTACAGTAACAGCCATTCAAAATGGCACTTCCCAGCCAAATTCCCTCCAACTTCCAGTGAAATCCCCTCCAACTACCAGCCACAAGCAGTGACCCCCTCTTGCATATTTCTTTACTCTGACTCCACCCTTTCACTGAATTACAGGGTCTGACCAGGAGATGATGCTTCTCTTCACTGTAGATCTTAATGTCCAAAAAGAATATTTTAGTACAAATATTGATGTTTAAAAAAGGAAATAAAGAGGATCAGCAAAGGACCCATCAAGGAAAGCGGATTTTGCAATTTTGAATGGCTTCTACTGTACTTACACTCACCTTCACCATCACAGTTGGGTGGCGGTTTTTGAGGACCAAATGTAGAGATCAGGAGGCAGAGGTGAGTCTTGCAGATTTAATAGCAAACTGAGGCAGAAATACAAAAATCCAAAATACTAGGAACCAAAAATAAGATTACATCAGGGAAAACTCACATGGGAAGCCAGAGACGAGGGAACAACAAAACAACAAACCATCACTGAGTGACCGCAGAGGTAGAGTATATATTTGGAGACTGAACCAAGACCGGCTAATCAACAGATTGGGAGCAGGTGTGAGTCGAACCAATCAAAAGGGAGCCAAGGGGAAAATACACAAGCACAAGGGGGCAACAGAGAGTAATTCCAGAAGTACACACTGACAGATTACTATTCTATTAACATTTCTCTATCTGTAGAATGGGGCTGTTTTATGTGATATATTCTCCATTCAGAGGGCCCCCTGCCTGTCTTTGCCTAGGGCCCCAAATTTCCCTAAATCCGCCCCTGGATAGCACAACATTGTGCAGTTAATTTCCTCATGAAAGCTGAAAGAACATGAGCTATGAGGAGTTAGGAGCACTTTAGAAATAATCTTGAACTGCCTTCTGACTTTTCTTTTCTCTTGTTTGGAAAATCTTCTTGTTTAGAAAACAAGGGTGCGTCTGCAGAATCATCAAACAGAAAGTGTTCTAAGTTTTCACAATTGCTTTCGCCTTTGACGCTGTGAAGTACAAGGCCGCAAGCAAGGACACAGCAGGATCTCCGGTCCTCGGTGTTCTCTCTGAAGCTTCGTGCAGCTGCTAACTGCATTAAATAAGAACACACGGTCAGACACCCAGTAGATGAAAGCCTCTAACCTCCACCTCAGCCTGAACTCTTAGCATCTGTATACATGTGCTGCAGGGAGAAAGTGTGTTTCTGTTCCAGTGTAAGTCTATTTACCATTAGGGAGGCGAGTGATGGAAGCCTGTGGCACGTTGTTCAGTTCAGTGGATATAAATAGAAAAGCAGAAATACAGGAGAGTACAGGCCATCAGATTTCAGAGCAGCCGGATTTAAGGCAATATCAATGTTTTTGTAACTATTTAATACTCGTTGGCTGTTAAAAAAGAACAACTTCTCATCTTAACTTTAATAAAGAAAATATTTGTCAAATAGGTTACAGGTTTTCCATTATCTTTAGAAAATATGTTCTTTTCTCTGTAAAATCTGTTGTTCAGTTTTTGACAAGTCATTTGCAGCAGATATTTCTTAAAATTAATACTTAACAAAAGCTTAACATTAGCCAAAAAAGCCAAATAAACAAACAAACAAAAAAAAATCAACAAGAACAAAAAAATGAAAGCAGGTCAGGCAGGTTTACAGCCATTTCTGCCGGTAAACAGAGAAAAACCAGGAGCATTTGGTAGCACACTATGATGACTGAATGACTGGCAGCTTTGATGATCAACGGTAATTGGAGCTAATCAGCAACAAATCCAAATAAAAATATACCTTGGCAACTTTGGCATAATGACATAACTGGGGAATATTCTGACCTAGATGCAGATGTATGTTAAAGGCACACTATGCAACATTTCTAAGTTAATTAATGTGTTCCATAACGTTTTGGATGATTAAATGAGTCATTTCAGGTTGAACAAAGGAGTGATACTCGGCCGCCCCTGGTGTTGGTCGCAATGGGAAATACGCGCACAGTGCAACTTGTAAGCTTCCTCGACCCGCACCCACAGGCTCAAGAAGTCTGCGCGGGACGGTCTTCCTTTACGGCGAGAACTGCTACACGCCTCTTTGTGCTTAAAATTGTAGGGAAGCGGCTGTTAGCACGGTGGCGATTTTTGTGCAGTTATCATGGCTGAAATCCAGTGTGAAATTTTCGAAACCCAACGTCGGAGCAGGCAAGAAGAAAGAGGAAAAAGGCCTCGGACGAGAGAGGAGTAGTGACACGGTGAACATCGGGCAAGCTTTTTCCTAATGGCTTAAGCAAACCTAAAAAAAAAGGCTGCAAGGCCAGCAGCAACAAATCGCGTTTCTGCTGATGCGATTGTAAGTAACATTGGAATGATTTCTCTCTCTCTCTGTGTGCATGTTCATACTTTCACTGTGTTAGTCATTCGTTGCGTTCGCTTGTCTGCTAAGCTCAAAACAACCGCGCGTGGCGTGACGGAGAAACCAGGAGAAGAGCTGAGCATATTTACACGACAGTGCACTTTTACTTTCCCCTCTGGGGGGAGCCTCGCTGGAAAATCAACACCGGTTGCATAGTATACCTTTAAAGAGTGATGGTAAAGTAAGGCAGAAAATGAAGCTAAGAGTAGGGGTGGAACAGTTCACAAAATCCACGGTTTGGTTTGGTTCACGGTTTCGTGGTCACGGTTTTCACCGAAATCCCATAAAAATTAATGAAATTAATGAAAAAATCCCAAAAAATTAATGAATTGTAATTATTTTTAATGATCCGTTGAAACCCTGGATCATTTCCGTATGTTTTGCTGCTTTGAATTTAATCATCTGGCGCATGCCCTCTACCATCTCCAAGGGACTCAGAGCGGAGCGGACGGGAGCCACAGTGGGGGCTGTAGGCTTTGCTTTGAGCAGCCGGTCTGGAGCGCAGCGGGGCGGAGCGCTGACGGAGTATGAGGGATTTCGGGTTAGCCTGACATGTTGGTCGTGTTGCTGTTAGCATAAACAAAACGTGTCGCACAATGCTTGCACACTGTTGCACTTTTATCCACAGCTTTCTTCCCGCCGTCATCGTAGGTCACTCTAAATGCAAAGTGGTCCCATACAGCAGACCTATAAAGTGCTGCTGGCGCGTCTTCCAACTCCTGTTCTTTCCCACTCGCCATACCCACACAATTCTCCACAACTACTGATTTTTTTTTGCTACACCGGCTAAGCTGCTTCACTTCTTCTTCTTCTTGTTTACTACTGGTGATTGGCTTTGGTCGCAGTACCGCCACCTTCTGCTCTGGAGTGTAAACGCTTAGCCTATGAGAAAAAGGAGCAGCATGAACCCGAGGAAAAACACCTTAGAGCCGGGCGAGACAGTCCGGCCGAGCGGTTCTGGCCGGTTTTCTAAACACGTTCATCCCCTAGTAAAGAGCCGCCAGAGGAAACAAAGATCCTAAAAGCATCAACTATTTATTCTTGTGATTGGTTTGGCGACTTTCCAAAATTACAATATTACATGGTGTTGTCATCTTAGATGACATTTCTTCCATGATGCATGTGAACCTACATGTTGCATGTTTATAAAATGCAATTTTGTGATAAAAAAAAAAAGCCTTTTTATTATGTGGGTTGAGTCTCCTCCTCATCCAAGTTTTATCTTCCTTTTCTGTACGATGATATTCAGGATTCTCTACTTGTTTGGTCATCAACATTATTTAAATCAGCTTTAGAATTTCGAGGTTATTCTACTATCAGAGCCTGAGACTTGTGTGTCCTAAAACTATAGAAGCTTTTGACAATCTGTTTATCAAAATGAGGGAAAATAAAACAAATGAAAAGAGGAACTAGATTCCAGTATGCATGAATAAAGTGGCTATATCAAAAAGAGTCAGTAAAAGTCATTTCCAGCTATATTAGTTTTTTATTAGAGTTTTTATTATAAATGATAAATTAACAGTTTGACATCAGGTTTTGGAAATTATTCGACATTTAAAACATTTGTTTTGCATCTTAATTTTATGATATACTGATTTTTTTATATCTATTTTTTTCAATTGGTAGAAGCCACTAACATCCTGCAATAATTATTCCCTCTGTGTTTATAATCAAACCTTTAGTATTAAGTACAAAGCGAGGTACTTGAAACTGCAGAGCACGTGCGCTGTAAGACAGAACAGCGCCCTGTACAGACAGCGCATGTATTACACTTACAAGAGGAAATTTGTGAGGACACAAATAGTGGGTTTACATCATGTGTAAGAGGCACTGAAGGCAATAGGCTCTGAAACAGGTGCAAGCTGTAAAGCTGTTGATCTGCAGGAAACGGCTATAAAACTGAATTTTCCTGCAAAAGTCTCCTGAATAACATGATTGATTTTTTTTATGGTTGCAGGTTTACAGGAAGCATGTGCACACAAAAAGAGATGCATTCATTAACAAATTGGAAATGCTAGCAGTCCTGAAATCTTTTTGTCAAGATGGCAAAGCCACGTGTCTGTTGCAGAACCTATTTAGTGATCATGTGGTGCAGACCTGAACTAAAGCACAACACAATCATGGAAGCTTTGGCGACTAAAAGAGTTGCCATCAAGACTCAAAGCATGTTGGTAGAGGGGAATTTCTGAGCGAGGAGTCAAACTTCTTGGGTTAGAGAAATGTGACATTGCTCTCCTTCTGTTCCAATACTGTGTAATACTTGATGTCCCTACATCTAAGGGAAAAGCTACTTAACAAATGAACAAGAGCAAAGCTATGGTGTTTCATTACACTCTTGATCAAAATCTTAAGACCAGTTAAAAAATTGCAAGAATTTGTATTTTGCACGATTGGATCTTAAGAAGGTTCAAAGTAGAGCTTCACAATGTTAAAGAAAAAAATCAGTGCAAGACACAGGAACTTTTGAGCAGGGAATTTTCTGAAAACTGCATTTACACTCAAACTTAATTTTTTCAGCTGATCAAAAGTTTAAGACCATAGTCTTTAAAAGCCAGAAGCTGTGCAAAAATCTGGATTCCATGTCATTTTCTGTCAAGTCTTTACACTGTCAAGACCTCCTGATGGCAAAAGCAAAAAAGCTCACTGACTTTGAACGTGGTAGGATTGTTGAGCTGCATAAGCAAGGCCTCTCACAACGTGCGATCGCTGCTGAGGTTGGACGCAGTAAGACAGTCATTTTGCATTTTTTAAATGATCCTGAGGGTTATGGAACAAAAAAGTCAAGTGGTAGACCCAAAAAAATTTCACCAGCTCTGAGCCGCAGGATCCGATTGGCTGTCCATCAAGACACAGGACGATCCTCTACCCAAATTAAGGCCATTACTGGTGCTGACTGCAGCCCAATAACCATCAGACGGCATCTGCGAGAGAAGGGCTTCAGAAACAAAAAACGTCTTCAAAGGCCACGTCTTCTTCAACGCCACAAAATTGCCCGTTTGGACTTTGCAAGGGTGCACCAAACATGGGACATTGAAAGGTGGAAGAAAGTTGTCTTCTCTGATGAGAAAAAATTTAACCTTGATGGTCCTGATGGCTTCCAACGTTACTGGCATGACAAGGAGATCCCACCTGAGATGTTTTCTACACGGCACAGTGGTGGGGGCGCCATCATGATTTGGGGTGCGTTTTCCTTCAATGGAACAATGGAGCTTCAGGTTGTGCAGAGGCATCAAACAGCAGCTGGCTATGTGGAGATGTTGCAGCGGGCATCCCTCATGACTGAGGGCTTCGTCTGTGTGGGAATGATTGGGTTTTTCAACAGGATAATGCTGCAGTTCACAATGCCCGCCTGACAAAGGAGTTCTTCCAAGAGAATAACATCTCCTGCATGTTCCCCGGATCTAAACCCAAAGGAGAACATTTGGGAATGGTTGGCAAGGGAAGTTTACAAAAATGAACATCAGTTCCAGACAGTGGATTCCCTTTGTGAAGCCATCTTCATTTGAAGTCATCAACAATGATGGTGGAGCTACTCATTACTGAGTCCATTTTTTGACACTTTGATTAGTGTTTTTGGGGGATTTCGGGTTTTTTTTTGAGCTATGGTCTTAAACTTTTGATCAGCTTGGAGAAAAATCATGCTTTGAGTGTAAATGCAGTTTTCAATAAGTTTCTGCTAAAATGCAAATTCTTGCAATTTTTTGACTGGCTCTTTAAGATTTATATCAGGAGTGTAAATATTCTAACATATATGAAAATGACAACTGAACTGTTAAAATAAACTGTGAGGTTGCACTTCCTTCGTTTCAAACCTGAGGCAAACCATTTTATTTCAAAACCAATGAAAAAAAGGTAAGTAAGCTTAAGGTATGTGGAATCACAGTATTATATGGTCAACAAACTGTAGAACAATCATTAAATATGTGGGAGAAAAATAAACTTCAATGTAGTACAGGAACATTTAGTCTTGATTTCTTTAGACAAATTTCAACAAAATAAATTTGTTTCCTTTGCGAAAAACCAAGAGAAATCAGACTGTGCAGCACCACACCTGGTGTCCATGTTGTTGTTCCTCAAAGAAGGACAAAAGCCCTGAAGTAGAGAGAGAAGGGAGGTCAGGGAGGGAGAGAGGGAGGGATAACATTAAGAAAAAGCACTTGTCAGGTCGCCCATTAGAGGACCATTACAATACCAATCTCTGCTCCCCATCTTTCCTTTTCACAGTATGCGTGTAATTCTCTTGGTGTGCCTCTAGTCACCAGCGGGGAGATGAGATCATTACCTGTGACTGCGAGGCTAATGTCAAGCACGGCCTAAAAACACATTCACACGCACACACACACGAGCGTTCACACCGGCAGACTAAAAAGAATAATGGGGGTCTGCCTTGGTAACAAAACTGTGGTGACCGCAGGGCTCGTCTCCATTTGGATAAGGCAGCCTGTTTTACAATCTGCTTCCAACACCATCAGATGAGAGAAACAAGAGGATACAGAGAGGAGGGATATGACAGACGGACGAGTAGAGGAGCATCTAATTGGAGACATAGTGGGAACAAATAGCCTCCTCTCCCTTTTTTGATAGAGGAGAAAAAAGTCCTGCTGCACTAAACGAGAAAAAGTGCGGCTGCAGAGAGAATGTTGCTCAGAATATGGCCATTAGCAGTCATGGGAGCCAAAATGAAAAAGGAGTGGGTATGCAAAGGCAGGAAAGGTGGAAGTAGGTTAGAAGGTGAGGGTGACCGACCTGGTCTCTAATTAACTTCACCGTCAGTCCTGCAGCTTTTATTTCCTGTTGCAAACAGAATTCAAGAGCAAAATGCAAAAAAAGGGGACAAATAAAGTATTCTCTTTTTTCATTAAAGGAAACAATCAGAATCACATTTACACATTGAGTTGGTATTTTATAGCTGAAAATGTTTTAATCAACATTAATTTTGAAAAGTGTTTTATTTTGGAGTTGCTGAGTAAAAGAGAATCTGGTATCTAGAACGCTGAATACCACCCTCTGGATCCCAATGCTCTTCCCTCTTATAAACTGCATGAGTATCTGGCAAGACTTGTTGATAGAGAGACGCCTTCATTTTCTCATGTTCAAAATCAATTAATGATATTATCAATATGCCAGGAGACATGGAAAGATAGCAAACTGTTTAACAACAGAATAGGAAAGAGAAAACTCATCTATTGGCACTGCATCATCAATCGTGATTTAAATATGGATTTTCCGATTAAACAGAAGCTTTTGGGAAAGTTCCGACTGAACCAGAAACATCAAACTAGAAAGTAAGAAATTAGTATATCTATGATGGCAGTAAAATTCTATATTATTTCCCTGTACATCAACCTAAGTTGCAACAAAACCAAGTGAACAAAGATATTCTTCTCTATTTAAAGAGAATGCATTTTATTAAAAATGAAAAGGATAGGGACCAGGGGTGTCAAAAGTTCACACTTTTACTTTACTTAAAGGAATAGTACACCCAAAACATGATTAGCCTTCATTTTCTAC